>JAECWT010000272.1:0-115025 GCA_018150885.1 Drosophila tristis | reverse complement strand
GTCCTTTTATTGAGGATATATTATTATTATATCTATTATTTTGACCGCAGCTGTAGATAGCAATGTGAGAGACTAGTGAAGTCAAATAAACGCTCTTTCTCAGATGGCAAGTTCTTAAATCTCTACTCTACTTTAATTTCTTAATTTTTGGATCTCAACTTTTCTGCGTTGATATTTTACGTGCTTAAATTCAATTCAAAAGCGATTATCACCGCTTAGCTGTCAACGACTCGAGTAAAAGTCAGCCTCGGTAAAAGTCAAAGTGTGAACGTCAAAATCCCAGCACTTGAAGCACTCTACAAGGGGCATGGTTATATCTGGATGTGTGTATAGAGGATGTATTCATATGTATGTATTTTGGCTCAAATAAAAAGTACACTAACAAGTGGCGCTAAAGTCAAGTGTAATGCATTCTCTGGCTCTCTTTCTGCAGCTCCAATTTCAAACTCACGTCATCTGGCCGGACATTTCCAAAGTCGAAAGCAGTTGGATGGAAATACTAGGGTCTAGAGTAGTGGTGTGAGTCTGCTGGAACGGGTGCGGCAAGTGTGGTCAAGAGTTTTACAAAGTTCATCATCATGGCATGGTCCAAGCACTTTTCAAGGGAAACTCAAAGAGATTTTCCATTTTCATATATTATGGAAGCCGTTAATTAATTAATTTTTCGTTTATACCGATGGGTATATATACACACTACTTACATCGATGCAGCACATTTAGTATCAATTTCTATAGCAATCTTCTTTACAAAAAATCTTAAACTTAAGTTTTTTAAAATTTTATGCTCTAAGCAACTTTGTTAGCGTATCTGAACTTCGTAGAGTTTAGGTGAATGGTTTCCAATCCCATTCGCTTTGCTACACATTTATAAAGTCCATAATCATGTTCATGACGTGAGCTGAAGTGGGTCTCGTGTTGGTGTTGGAGGTAGCCCAGTTGAGTGGCTGGTAAGGATAAAAGCTTAAGCCGCTAAAAGTATTTAAAAATCACTTCACCCGATTGAAAGCGAATTGAAATGCAATGTTTTATACTATTTATTAAACATCAGTCGCATAAGTTCGTTTTAACCAGATAATTTGGTAAATACGAGAATAAATATACATATGTATACATATGTGGGAATGGGGCATATGAGGGAATGGCAGAGTCCAGCTGATGGCAAGGTATGGGCACGGTTGGGTGAGGGACATAGGCCAAAGACGCAGGGTCGCATTCTCGATATCACTCTCTCTCTCGCACGTTTTTGCCTCGATGTAATAAAAATAAAATAAGAAGTCGACGTCGCGATCGACGCGCTCGTCAGACAAAACTCTGTTTTTTTCTTTGTTTCTTTCTGTTACGACGCGTGCCGTAACAGAATTCGGTTTTTCCGTCGGCGTCGACAACGTTGTTAGAATTGTGCGGTGAAAAGTGAGACGCAGATTATGTTTATTTTGAGCAAAATTATTATCAGGTAAGTGCAGTGTTTCATTTAATTAAAAATAGTCTATTGTGCGTTGTAAAAAATGAAGAAAATGTGATATTGCGAAATTAAATGCGTTTGGGACAAAAATTTTCATTTCCAAAAACGAAAACAGTGGTTCTTGAGTGGTTCTTGCGAATCTTGAGTCGAACAGGGGTGTTTTGTTTTTAGCGCAAATGCACTGCTGATCTACTGAGAGCATTGTTAACAAATTGAAAAATATTTTAATTAACCCATCTTATTTTAAAGGCGATTCAGTTGAAGTGCCCGGAAGTGCACGACGGCCTTACGAACATGAGCAAATCAAAAAGACTAAAAAGGTTCTGCGGAAAAAAAACACACAGCACAAAAATGTGAATATGTATACATTTTTATAAGAAAACAACAAATAAAAAGAAATTTAATATTTGAAAACATAATTTAAACATGCTTTTTTCCTCAAATATCAAATTTTTTTACTTAAATACATCACTTATTAGGGCCTTAATTTTCAAGGGAAATTCATCGCTTATTAAGGCCTTACTTTTCAAGGGAAATTCATCGCTTATTAAGGCATTACTTTTTAAGGGAAATTCGTCGCTTATTGAGGCCTTACTTTCGGCTAATTCTCGCTTACTATGTCATCGATTATGCTCCTAGGACATCCCCGTGTTAAAGTAAACAGCCCATCGTATGGCAGGTCATCGCTTATGTCATCGAGCTGCATGACGTTGCCATCGATGTGTGGTTGCTTACACATCGCTTACGCGTACTGCAGGGCGACTTGCGCGGAATCGCTCGTGAATGCCAATTCGTGTGTAATGCGAATGAATGTTTGTCCAACTACGTCGATGAAATGATACATACCTACATATTTAAGCCATCGCCAAATAAGAATGTTTCTCATTTACGGCAACTCGGTAAATTCCTGTTCGGAAGTTTTGTAGTAGGAGTTATAAGACGTATTTGGGCGGACCAAGGTAGTGGCGGCTTATGACTCAAGCGTGCACGACGCTTAGAGCCGGGTCGCTATATGCCCGGAGATTGAGCATTAGTTGTAATAAATACATTTTAAAATAATTTTGTTTGCAATATATGTTTTTGAAAATATTACAAATATAAGATATTTGGGGCGCAACAGAAATTTTATGGACTGCCAGACGAGACTATGTTAAAACGTGAAGGAACGTGTGAGTCGCTTCTGGGGACGCGACTCTACTTATACCCGCACTCAGACAATATATACATTTTCGAGAATGATTATGTATGATAATACATATACCCCTTAACTCTTTTTTGAGTACGGGTATAAAAAGACCAGGTCATCGGCCGCAGTGTCGGGTCTTGGGGATTCCAGTTTTGTATCGGAGGGCTATACTGTGGGACTCAACTTGCAGTCCCAAGCCTCTGACTACAGTACCAGTTTCGTCGCGTTGGTAGCTCCCACAATCACCGAGCAGCAGCCCAGCTTTTCAGTTGACGTTGCTGGTTGGAAAATTCCGCCGAATTTACCATTGGCAGATCCGCAGTTCTTCAGGCCACAGCGTATTGACCTGCTCATTGGGGCTAGACTATTCTTCGAACTGCTGTGCATTGGCCAAATCAAATTGGATGTTGGCTTGCCATCGCTTTAGAAGACTCTCCTTGGATAGGTGGTTTCAGGAGGTGGTCAGCAAACACGTAGGACAGCTTTACTTGGGGCTCAGGCCTCATCTGACTCCAGGCAGGAGTCTCTCGAACAAGTGGAACTGTTACTGAGGCGTTTCTGAAGATTCCACTGAAGATTCGGTTATGGTCAAGCAGGAGGATATCGGTTGTGAAGAGCACTTCAAAGCAAATTTCTCGCGCCTGTCATCTCTAGAGTTTGGATATCTTGGGCGACTCATACACGCAATCATATCGGCGCTTCCTCAACTTGGAGCGGATACTTGAGCGTCGTCCGCAGCTAAAAGCTCAGTACTCATCTTTCATTAGGGAGTACCAAGAGCTTAATCATATGTCATTGGTGGAATCAGAACTGCTCAGTCGTTGTCGCTATTTACTACCGCATCATTGCGTGTTAAAGGAGGACAGCACGACCATCAAATTGCGGGTCGTGTTCGATGGATATACAACATCAACAGGTTTTTCGTTAAACGAGGTCCTAATGGCGGGGCCTACTATCCAGCCAAAGCTGCTACATACGCTGCTTCGTTTCCGTACGTTCCTCATTGCGCTGACTGGTGACATTTGCAAGATGTACAGGTGTGTCCGAGTATCTGAGCCTGACAATTACCTGCAGTGCATCTTATGGAGGCCAAACGGCTTCCTATCTTTCAATTCGTTCCATGCTACAATTGGCCGGAGAAGAGAAGACTGCATTTCCCATTGGCTCGGAAGTGCTGACCTCCAATTTCTATGTCGACGATTTGATGACTGGAGGAGAATCTGTAGAGGAAGTGCGCGAAAAGATGAGGCAGACATCCCAGTTATTGGCTCGGGGAAGGTTCCCAATTTGGAAATGGTGCTCCAACGTCCCTGACGTACTTGAGGGAATTCCTGAGAAGGATAAGAAAACGCTGCTAAGGTTCGACGATGGCACCGACTTCACAAAGGCTCTTGGATTGGTTTGGGAGCCTGCATCTGATAATTTTCTCTTTTCGGTAGTACCCACGCAGCTGCCATCAAAGCCGACGAAACTTTCAATGTTGTCAACGATTGCTCGTTTTTATGATCCTTTTGGACTGATTGGGCCTGATTTTCCTTCAGTTGGTATGGAAGGCTGTTTAAATTTCCACGTCTGGCAGTTCTCCCCAATTCAACAGTGGAAGTTCTCGGGTTTTGTGACGCCAGCCTAGACGCTAGAGCTGCAAAATCATCGATGGTGGAAACATCGATGATTTAAACATCGATGTTTTAAAACATTTAAAACATGTTTTCAACATCGAAAATTGTTAAAAACGACAAAAATTTCCTAGAATTTTGTAAAAACAACAGCAAAACCCAATTTCATAAATTCAGCTTCATTTCTTAAAATAATTAGCAAAAACAAAAAAAATTAATTTCTTAAAAAAAAAACAATAAAACTGACTCATTTCTTAAAACTATTAATTTTTGTTTGAGATCTATTCGTCATTTAGCCATTGGTTCTTTGATAAAAATAACAATATATTTACTGCCTTTGGCTTCAGTCACTAACCATACAGTATATAGATGTGCCAGTTCGTACAACGAAAGGGGCGCATCTGAGTTTTCTGTCCCAGCTCCCAGGGCCTTCGGCTCTGTGTGGCAGAGGCATTCGGGTCGGGAGCCATGTCCATGTATATATATATATACTGTATGGTTAGTGTTTCAGTGCTGCACGTTATTCATTAACAATTTCCCCAGCTTTGCTGACGGCTCGCACCGACTCTGTCGAGGTTGCTGGAACTGATAAATATTTATTTGCGCATTGCGCAAGAGAACCAAATTGTGTTTCATTACTAACTTCATATGCGCAAACACGCATTTTAACCGAACGAACCATTAACCAAATTGAGAAAAAGAAAACAACAGTGAAACATCGATGATAAAAAAAAAAACATCGATACATCGCACAATTATAAAAACATCGATGTTTTTGCATCCCTACTAGACGCCTATGGCGCATTTAGTCAAGGACAAATAATCGCGCGTACGTGCAACTTCTGTGTGCGAAGTCTCGTGTCGCCCCTATTAAGGTATTGACGGTGCCTAAGTTGGAGTTATGTGGCGCTGACTTGCTTTCTCAATTTATCAGTGAGATACAGCAACTTAAATTGTTCACTGGAAGTTTCTATTGCTGGTCCGATTCCACAACTGCCTTGTCTTGGGTGCGCAATGACTCATCAAGTTTTAACGTATTCGTTGCAAATCGGGTCTCAGCCATTCAGGAGCGAACTGCTCAGTTGCGCAAGAGAGTCCTGATTGCAGTTCGTAGACTTATCTGACGGCCGCAAGTTCTCCAATTCCTTCGGAAAAACCCAGCGCACATTTGGATACGTTTCAAGTTTCTGCAGCGCATTAGGTCGTCCGGATTAACAGTAGCTGTCATCGTTGGTGGTACGCGGATACTTCTTCGTTTGATTCAGCGAGTGCATTTGTGGCCTGACTACAAGACTCTGCGTGACGAACAGTAGGTGCAGTCGTCGACCTCTATCTCGCCACTCGCGCCATTCTTGGATGACCATGGCTTGTTACGCGTCGGTGGGAGGTTGGAAAATTCATCACCGTTCATTTGGAGCTTGTGCAGGATTTATGGACGACAGGGTTCATAAGCGCTCTAAAGCGATTCATTTTAACTCGCGGTCGGCCCAGGGAAATTTGGTCCGATAACGCAACCAACTTTGTGGGAGCAATGAACGAGTTGGCGGAGTTGAAGAAGCTGTTCCTGGCAGAAAGACATATGAAGGAAGTTCAGAAGTTTTGCGTTGCGTATCATATCGACTATCAGTTTATTCCCGCTCGCTCTCCCCACTTTGGCGGACTCTGGGAGGCTGCGGTTAAAACAGCCAAATATCATTTCTATCGTTCCGCTTCCAGCTCCTTGCTGTGCTTTGATGACCTGAGAACGCTTGTGTGCCATATCACTGCCATAATAAATTCAAGGCCATTGCTTCCCATTTCAGAGCATCCCGACGACTTAGCCGTGCTAACACCTGCGCATTTCTTAGGTACTGCTCCAATCCGTATCTTCGCAGAACCAGATGTGACTGGACTCACTTTCAATCGTCTTGGTCGCTGGCAGCAGGTCAACTTGCTGCAACAGACTTTCTGGTCCGCTTCTGCAGGAGAGGGCAAAATGGAGGACTGAGCAGCCTAACCTCAGCGTCGGCGCCGTGGTCCTCGTAAAGAACGAGAACTTGCCTCCACTTAAGTGGCCGTTGGGAAGAGTGACGAAACTGATCGCCGGCAGAGACGGCGTTTCCAGGGTAGCTGAGCTCATGGGCGCCGGCCCATGGCAGCGCAAAGAGAGAAGAGCTAAGCTCTTATGCACAACATTGCCCGCCTGACTCTGCGCTCTTAGTCATTTGCCCCTTCCTGAAAATCGTCAGCCGACGAAGGCTGTATCATCAAACAAACACAGTGTCGTCGTATCGTCGGTTGGCACAGTGACCTGCCATATCTCTCTTTATACAAAAACCCATTTGTTCTCGCTTCAACACGGTCCACCACGGGTCCGCCTGTTGCTAACTCTTGCCCATACTCTTCCCACTCGCCTTGCATGGCAAATAAAGAAAACTAATTAACACTACTCGACAAAATCGAACTTTTTTTTTCCTCAAGGATCCAAACATACTTTTTCTGATAGATATGGGGCTTTAAAATTTTTTAAAGAATTATGGTTTTTATACCGTACCAAAAGTAAGGGTTAGTGGGAAAGGGGTGGAGAAGGAATTTAGATTCTGCCGTCCGCCTCTTCGTTGACGCCGGTCTCGGAGACAAAGAGTAGGCACCAAATTGGTTCAAGACCAGAACACACGCAGTGTATTCAAATCGCCCCGTCCCCGCCCCCACAAAGGCGAAAACGGGCAGGCACATTTGAAAAAACTAAAAACGCAGTATCGAAGAAGACCATATCTACCATGCTGACAAAATCAAGATCCGAATAATAATTCTTTCCCCGCCTCATCCAGCCAGAGCACGATATCCCCCCTCGCAGTGAATGAAAATCATGTCAAGTATTAAAATAAAATTTTTTAACTAATTCTAAAATCATATCTCAAAATATTTACTGACTAATACGTATAAATAAAGTCGCGTCCCCAGAAGCGACTCACACGTTCCTTCTCGTTTTTTCTATGGCAGAACTTTTTTTGAAGAATTTTTGAAGTGTGGTATTTTTCTTTTTAAAGCTTTTTTCTGAGGTAGCGCTTGTTTTTTCACATAACTCTAGTATCTTACGTCTGGTTGTAAAGAACGTTGCTATTTTGAAAAGATAATTGAAACAGCTAGAAGTTGATGCCAAACACTTTGTGATTTCAGCTGCTCGCGCACTGAACGCGGCAGGGTGTGCGAGCGAGAAAGAGATAGAGTAGCGGTTCTCTGCAGAAGGGGGCGGGGGAAGCAACTGAAAATTAATTTCGTCATCCTGGCTATAATTATGATCCGATCTGATTCAGATTCGGCCATCTGGTAGATATGGGCATTCTCTACGATACTGCGTTTTTAGTTTTATCGTATCTTTAAAATTGTGCCTGCCACAGATTTTCGTTCTTTGTGGGGGTGGAAGGGGGCGGGGCGAAATTTTGAAATACACTTGTAGCAGTGTGATATCACATGAGTCTTGAAACCAACTTTGGTTACCCTAACTCTTATAGTCTCTGAGATCCAGGCGCTCAACAAGACGGACGGACGGATGGACGGACAGACAGACATGGCTCTAGCGACTCGGCTATTGATGCTGATCAAGAATATATATACTTTATGGGGTCGGAAAGTTTTCCTTCTCTGCGTTACACACATCCACTTTTACCACAAATCTAATATACCCCTTAACTCTTTTTTGAGTACGGGTATAAAAAAAATATCGTCAAACCATTTCTAAGCCCCAAATCTTTAAGAAAAAGTTGGTTTTGTTCCTTGAGGAAAAATCGTGTCGGGTAGTGTAATCAAACAAACTGTGTTGTGAATTAATCAAAGTAATTTCACAAAATCACTCTGTCTGATGTTCTAAATTATCAATTTTTCAATTGGCAATATTTCTTCAGTTCCTGTCACGTCGGATTCCAGTAAGCTACACAGTTCATACGACGATTATATCCTAGAGGCAAAAATAATAAGGATTATCCAGAATGTGAAACATTTTTAATCGACTCACCTAGACAATTTAATCTGGTTAATTCGCATTGGTTAATATCGTGCCAAGTCCAGATATTACGAGATTTTTCGCCTGCACTCTCTATTCAATGTATGGAGATTAGGATCCCCCAATTTTTCCGAGCGACTCAAGCAACTTCGCTGGTTTCAGTTTCCTCTCATTCATCCCTCTGACCATTTATCAGAGTTAAATATATATATATTTATATTCATTTTCTCCGTTTATTTGTAGTGGATGGGAACTAATAGGTCTGATAACTACTGAAGACCCAGTAATATCAGTGTTCTTATACCCGTACTCAAAAAAGAGTTAAGGGTAATATTGTATATGTGGTAAAAGTGGATGTGTGCAACACAGAGAAGGAACCGTTTCCGCACCCATAAAGTATATATATTCTTGATCAGCAACAATAGCCGAGTCGATATAGCCATGTCCGCCTCTCCGACCGTCTGTCTGATTAGATTCATTATTCATTCATTCCGTCTCATTAGATTTTAATGAGCAATACCTTAAACGACGCCTTATTAATGCGTCTATCTAAAACTAAAACTGCTTGCCAAGAACTATTTTTCTTTCGACTTTTCCCGAGTTTTTAAAGTCAAAATTTCGAAAAAACAGACGCAAAAAAATGATGAAATTTGAATTTGAAAGCTTAACATCTTACAGGCGTTAAGCTGCAGATACAAAGAGTCTGGGTCGGATTTATAGCTGCACTTGTCAGCTTTTAAGAACTGCAAAGTTCTGTGCAGCCAGATATAAGATACTTAAGTTATGTGAAAAATAGAAGAACTATGTAATAAAAAAACAATAAAAAATACCAGATCTTAAAATATTCTTTAAAAAAAAACTACACCATAAAAAAAAACCATAATTCGTTAAAAAATGTTAAACCCCGAAATCTATAAGAAAAAGTTATTTTGGGCCACAGCCTAATTCTTGTGTTGACTAGTGTAATTAGTCTTCATAAATTTTTTCTATTTAATATCACTGCGCTTTAGAGAGCTGTCTCATGTTACCATCTAATTGGAAATGTGTCATGCCTCAGTCCCAGACCTAGACCTCGGCCCGCATGAAAAGTTTGCTTTATAATTTTAAAAATTAAATCAAAATATTTACATATGCAGCTTAACCCTGATAATGCATGTTTCTCCTGTATGGCCCGATACTCTATCTCCAACCGTTTCGGTCTGATCAGTGTTTTCCTAAATCAAATGTTACTGCTCGGCGTTGTATTTATAAATTATCTATGAGCTACGCAAGTGTAATTTACTTGATATCGTTGCTTTTTCTTGATTTTACGACAACTTGACGGACACTGAATGATGCACTACAATGTGTCGTCTAGTTTTCGGGTTAGGCATAATGACAAGGCTGTGCCCCAAAACATAACGTCCCTAATGAACGGACCACCATCTGACCATGGACGGGACTGGAATTGTGCATAGGGAAACCATTGCAGGAAGGATGAAAATTCTTTGTTCTGGCTGAGCTTGAACGTTTTTGGTACTGCTCTAACCACACAGATCAAATTAAATTCAAGATTAAAATGTAAAATCGTGAATAACTGCAGACTAAGTAGTCCTTTAGAACTAGCTGTCTTCTCTATTGAAACACCACAACCCAAAATTTGTCTGGACGTTGATATGCAATGACTGCACCATCAAGTGGCCCATGCGACACCAAGCCGAAGTCTGTTACGCGCAGAACCCACGCAGAAACGCAGCCCTCCTCCCGTACAACCGACCGAGGGGCGCTGCCGCATGACGCGCGACTCGTGTTACCGAACCGATTGCGAGCATGCGGGAAAGATAGGTGTTAGACTAAAATTCGAGGAAAGTTAGAGCTAAACACAACTCAAAGAGCTAAACATGCACAGATAGCTAAAAAATAGTACTAATTACGGGAAAGGTATGTTAGTATTAGTGATTTAAGAAGAGGAAGGTAATTAGTAGTGGATATTATGTGGTAGAGGGAATTGAAGTCCGAGCGTAGGACCCTAAATGGTTCGTGCAAGGAATAATTCAATCTACAAAGCGGAGGGACCAAAGGAATGAAGTTTCTAGTAGATCTAACAGGAATCGTAAAGTTTATGCGGCTCAAACTATCAGGGCTATCTACGTCACCCTTGATCAGGTTGTGCATAAAAATCACACAAAGCATTTTTCTACGACTAACTAAGGTTGGAAGGTTTATCAAAAGCAATCTACGAGGGTAAGATGGCAGCCTCACACCTGCATCCCAGTTAAGGCCACGCAGAGCAAAAAGTAAAATGTTTTTCTGGTATTATTCTATACGGTCCTGGTGTACTTTGTACTGGGGCCACCATACACAAGAGCCGTACTCTAAAATCGGACGAACAAGCGAGGTGTAGAGAGTCTTCGTTATGTAGGGGTTGTCAAATTCCTTTGAGCACCTCTTTATAAACCCAAGTATAGCCTTATTTACCATGGTAGAAATGTGTTCAGAAAACTTTAACTTTGGGTCTAATTTAACACCAAGATCATCAACCAAGGTAATTCTCTTAAGAGAACCACCGCAGAGGCTATGAAATGTCAATGTCAATGTCAAGCAAGAAGAGTTAATGGATAGGGTGAATAGTTTAAGCAAGGGTCCACACAGAGCGTCGGCACAGTACCTAAGTACACAGCCGGAAACTTCGTCGGGACCTGGTGAAAACACCGGCTTAACTAATCAAAGATCATGAAGCAATGCGCTTTCATTTAACAAAGGGCTGAAGATGTCATTCGACCTTGGTAAACTGTATGGATACGGCTGACCAGAGTAGCTTTTATGAGAATAGGTTGGTTGGTAAAATTTGGCAAAAAGATCGGCAATTGCCTGATCATTGTTTGAGAAAAGATAGCGAGGATGGATAAGCGGACGTTCTACGCTTACTATTTACGAAGCTGTAAAACTGTTTAGGGTCCTGTGGAAATCGTATCCTGCATCGAGATAGGTAGTTTTTACAGCATTCAGCGTTAATAACGGAGAAATTTGACCGAGCTATTATATAGTGAGAAAGAGAAGAGGGAGAACCAACTTCACGAAATTTGTTATAAAGTCTTGATTTTAAGTTTTTTAGACTGGATAACTCTTTGGTAAACCAAGGAGGCTTTCCAGATCTAACCAGCCAATATCGACTGACACTTCGAATGTAGGATGGTAGGAGTCTTCAGGTATAGTAAGCGGAAGGGCAAAGAAGGGAAAAGCAAAGATCAAGCAATCGACCCAAGGAATTTTTCACATGGTTGACTTGAGACAGGGATAGCAAGCCGTCGATAAAGTCATGTCGTGACATTGGCACAAGGTTATTAGACTCGTTTACCGAAGACCACACAGTAGCCGGCAAATTGAAATCACCAAGAACTATCATATGGTCTTTATATGATAGCGAGGAAGAAACAGTTTTTAAAGCGGACAGGACGTATATTAAGATATCCGAGGAAGGTGGAATATACGAGCAAGTAATGAAAATGGAAAAGCCTGGGAGAATCGTTTTACGCACAGGAATTCCAGGTCTTGTTGAACCTGGACCATGAAATGTTCCGACGTGAAGTTTGAGTCCACTGTAATGAGAACCCCACCTCCACGTCGAGACGGACGGTCAGTTTTAAAAATTGTGTACCGACCTGCCAAAACTTCGGAACTAAGAATGTCCGGCTTTAACCAAGTCTCGGTAAACACAATAACATGGGACGAAAATGCGAGACTCTCAAGAAAAAGAGTGCTGAGCTTGCTACGCAAGCCTCTACATAGCATTCTGGTAGGTAACTAAAAGAGGGGAAATTAATTATTTTGGATGTGAAAAAGTAATTTTGGCTCACAGCCTAAATAAAAAGTTCAATTTTGTCGAGTAATAAATAGATTTAAAAATAATTTTGTTTGCAATATATGTTTTTGAAAATATTACAAATATAAGATATTTGGGGCGAGATAGATATTGTATAGACTGCCAGACAAGGCTATGTTAAAATTAACAATGATTCAGCAAGTATGGGCGAAGTCTAAAGAAAACATGTGCGTGGCTGGTTCATTGAGATGCTTGGTTTGTGTTTTCCTGGAATTAAATGGTTCGTGAAAAATTCGGAAGATCGCGTGCACATCGACGGAGATGATGAAGCTCCAATATGATTATAAATTTTAGAATTAAAAAAAATGTTACATTTTAAATTTTATTGCTACATCTGTTATCTACATCTACAATGTATATTTGAAAGTTAACATATAGATACATATCCTCCGATAGGGGTTGCTCGCGCACTGAACGCGGCATTTGGAAATTTTGAAATACACTTGTAGCAGTGTGATATCACATGAGTCTGGAAACCAAATTTGGTTTCTCTAACTCTTAGTCTCTGAGATCTAGGCGCTCATCAAGACGGTCACACGGTCAGGCATACGGACGGATGGATGGATAGACAGACATGTTTATATCCACTCTGCTATTATTATTTGCTGCGGCTTTCGAACCATCTCGGAAGATGCGGCCCTAGTCATCGCCGGAATGCTCCCAGTGGTGGACGTAGCCGAGGAAGCTAGGGAAATCTCGCTGGAGCTCGACGTTCCCGCTCAACATCGTTCCTCGGCAGACAGGAGACGTATAAAGACGGCAGCGAGGGAAAGAAGCCTAGCTAGGTGGCAGAACCGCTGGGCCACATCACAAAAGGGAAGATGGACATTCCCTAATTCCGGACATCAGTAGGTGGGTCAACAGGAGGCATGGAGAAGTCAACTTTTGGCTAACCCAACTCCTAAGCGGGCACGGCTGCTTTAGAAGCTACCTCCATAAATTCGGGCACGACGACGAGGTTCGCAGAGCAGTGGTTGAACATAAGTGGAGACTCGCTTAGCGCGGGTGCCCTCACGAGCGAGATGCTTCGCAGCGAAGACTACTGGTCCCGAGTATCTGAGTACGCATCAGAGGTCATGCAGAAGTTGAGAGAGCTGGAGCGGCTGCGCAACGGCAACGAAGGAGGGGTCTAAATCGACCCGCCAGTCCCCTGCGAAGCAAAGCTTCGCGGCAGTCCCGCAGGTTTCTGGCACCACCCCCCCTTTTTCCACCCTTAGTTATAATCTACTGTTACCCAATAATAAATGATATAAAAAAAACGAGAAGGAACGCTTCTGGGGACGCGACTCTACTTATACCCGTACTCAGTCAGTATATACATTTTTGAGATATGATTTTTTAGAATTTTAGAAAAAAAAAAAATTTTACATTTTACATTTTTTTGCTACATCTGTTATCTACATCTACATCTACAATGTATATTTTACATCTAACATGTAGATTATAGATGTACCATTTATATTCTACATCTCCTCCTCTAGGGGTTGCTCGCGCACTGAACGTGGCAGAGTGTGCGAGCGAGAAAGAGATATAGTAGCTTGTCTCTGGCTGGAGGAGGCGGGGGAAACAACAGAAAATTAATTTCTTCATTCTGGCTATAATTATGATCCGATCTGATTCATATTCAGCGATCTGGTAGATATGGTCATTCTCTACGATACTGCGTTTTTAGTTTTATCGTATCTTTAAAATTGTGCCTGCCACAGATTTTCGTCCTTTGTGGGGTCGGAAGGGGGCGGGCGAAATTTTGAAATACACTCGTAGCAGTGTGATATCACATGAGTCTGGAAACCAAATTTGGTTTCCCTAGCTTTTATAGTCTCTGAGATCCAGGCGTCAAACAAGACGGACAGACGGACAGACAGACATGGCTCTATCGACTCGGCTATTGATGCTGATCAAGAATATATATACTTTATGGGGTCGGAAAATTTTCCTTCTCTGTGTTACACACATCCACTTTTACCACAAATCTAATATACCCCTTAACTCTTTTTTGAGTACGGGTATAAAAAAAAACTGCTATTAATGCTGATCAAGAATATATATACTTATGGGGTCGGAAACGTTTCCTTCTCTGCGTTGCACACATCCACTTTTACCAAAAATCTAAGATACCCCTTAACTCTTTTTTGAGTACAGGTATAACAATTGATATTAATATTAGTAATTAATATCAGTACTTATGCCCTTTCAAATGTACCATAGAATAGAATTTAATAGAAAAGTATTTTTGATCAAGTTAAATTCTTTTACAAAATTCTGTGGAAGGCAGTACTCTAAAAATCCTAAAAAAACTAAAACCACCCCACCTCGTAATGAATCAAGCCACCCCCATTTGGTAGCTTCTCCTGCGACAGAAAACACACAAGTCAACCCAATGATGGGCGCACGTTTTCTTGCAATCCCAATGAGGAAATGCTAATCCGCATGTAATATTCGAAAATGGTACGAAAATGAAAACCCAAACAACCACCCACTAAAGGAAGCTCACCGAGATCCCCTGTTAGAGTCAAACTTAGTCTCGAATCCTAAACCGAATCCGAATCCAAACACTTCGTTGAACGAAACCAACATTACTCAATGTCAACATCAAAATTGCTTTGGAATTCATGTATTAATTCATTTTGTTCAAAAAAAAAAAACTTACATAGTAAAGAAATTTCATTTTGGACGAATTTTAATTTCGGGAATCTTTCCTGGGTACCCGTACCCCTTAAATAGCTGAACACCCGGTCTAAGAGACGAGGGCGTCTTTTTCATGCTGATTAAAAGTGGCAACTCTGAATTCGGGGTGGAAATGTGTTTTTGGGTTTCATATTGCAAACTTTTCCACCTTGCCATCGAGGCTGACTCATCTGAATGCTGCACTTGTCAGGGGCTCTCTGTCTATAGAAAATTTCGTCACAGACATACGGTGGCGTGAAATTTCGTAACGAATTCTCAAAATCGTTCATTGTTATTTCCTACAATGCTATCCTATACATGGGTATGAGGAATGTAACAGGGAAGATTGTTTTTTCTCAAAAATGTTTGGAGTTAGTTGGTTGTTTCGCGGGTGTAATTTGTGGTGGGTTATTGTGGTTATTGTACATTGTCTGTATGTATGCAACAGCTGCTGCTCATTGCCTGGAATGTGACCACAACTTGGTCTTATAGAAGTCAAGGTGCAGAAGGGCGTTTAGAACGTTAGTCACACTAGTCACACAAGTTAGTCGCTTACCACAGTACTTATTTTTACAGAGAGTTTTCTCAGATATAATCCTATCAAAACAAGCTTCAATCTCAGAGATTCATTATCACTTCGATTTCGAGATAGAAATTTTTTAATTTTTTAACTCTCTGTGTAAGCAAAAAAACAAATCCATAAACTGTCGCTGGCTGGACAGATAAATTGAGCTAAAATCGACCTCAGTGAACCGTGCGACATGAGTTGTTGATATGCCACGAACTTGAAAACAATTAATATCCAATTTGATAAGTATGCCAGCTAATCGAAAACGGCAATCGAACAGACAACAGGTTGTAGACAATGTAAACTGGCACTCTGTCTGGGCTGGGTATGGACAAGTGCTTTACGTGATGGGAAAAGGTGTTTCACGGGCTAGGTCATAGTCCTGGCCACTAGTATTTATGTGATTACATAGAAGTTTATCTGCCTTCGAGACTATATGAGACTTACATGAAACGCCGGGCAAGGGACATCTCCAGCTGTGCTCCTGTCCTTAGAATTACCATTGATCCGACGCGGACCCGCTTCGGTCAGTTGCACCTTTATATTTTATATTTTGTAGTTCATCCCGAATAATGTTTCCATTGTTCCCATTGCCTTTGGTCGGCCGGTGAATTATTATCCCTTTCGCATGTGTTGTTGTGCTGCATTGTCCTTTTTATTACTTTCGCTTCACTTTGTATTCTTCAAAGGTCTGGTTGCTCCGGCCACGCCCTCGACTGGCTGATGGCTGGGCGTTTGGCACTTAAACGGCGTTCTTCTAACGTTTTCGGGGCGTGTTTCCCTTATAAATTGCTTCTATGATATCTGTAGAAATTTGAGGTTTCTGTAATTTTAAGATTTTGTTTTCCTGAAATTTTATATATGCATGTATATACTATATGCATATATGTATATATGTATATTGAGCGTGCGTTCTACGAACGCTACAAATACAATTTAAATGCCTTCACTTGTCCACGAAAGATATTCGAAATTCAATTTCTGTACCTGTCTGGGTTTTCTGGGCTGCACGTCAATTTCATACACTATTCAGTTGTGGTTGCTTCTGCTAGTTGTGGTCATCCCAGTATTGGACAGCATTCAAATTATTTGTGCTTGCCTTTCGGCTTATTAAGAGCCAATTTCTGAGCCAGGAACAGAGCAAACGCTTATTAAGGCGAAGAAATCTGGATTAAATGGATTAAAAAACTTTATTTTTGCTATAGATAAAACGTAGTTTCTGTATGATGAGCTTCTCTTCTCTTCTTTTGGAAAACTTCCGGCGTTCATGATCTCCTATATTGTTCACAATTTGTAAACTACAGGCTGAGTAAAGTCGGAAGCCAAATAATCGCCTTGAAAGCTTAAAGAGAATTCCATTAAGCTTGTTTAAAGTGTGTGCCTTTTGGTAGGCACTTCAGAGTATCCTTTGGAAGCATGACCAATCGTTATATATCAAGAGACCCGTTGGATCTATGAAAATTACACATTTGCCAACTGCTAATTGCAAGTCATAAATTAAACCTTCACACATGCCGGGCACAGGACCTTGGTTACTGGTCCTAGTAGTCTGGCGACAGTCCATAGAGTACTGAATACGGGTCTCTAATCTTTTTGGCATAGCTTACAGATAAGTGCGCACTGTCAAAAACTTTGGACTGCATTAAAACGTCTAGTAGGCTGTCGGCATAGATGTGTGTTCTCCATGTCCTGTTTAATATGCGACCTGCAATTGGGCAGGACGAGATAGACAGAGCACGCATTGCCATAGTCAGAGCTTCAAATTATTAATTATGACAGATCTCTGGAACAGTCTCTCTCATACACGCATGGAGAATGTCGCTGGTGAAATTTGCATTTATATTAAAAACAAACAACAGGCCAGAACAAGGACCACGGCTATCTCGACCAGGGAAACGATGACAACGCCAACGAAGCAGGCGACTTGCGGCATAAAGGAACGTCACCAACAGCCCATGGACGGACCGATTTGCAATCAAGCGATGCGCCCCACAAACCACCTCTTTCTCCAATTCTATCAGAGCACACTCCGCCACAAAACTATTGCACTAAGCCAAAACTGATTTTGTGGTCTGGACTTTAATTACATCTCATATATCAGAAAATAGCTTGAAGGGTCGCAGGGTTTGTAAGGAGGTTGAATATAACACAAAAATGATTTCATTTTGATTGCAATAGCTCCCCCAATTACTGGGCCGACAGTGGCAAGTGCACTGCTTGAGGGTTGTTTGCTCCTCTGAGCCACACACGAGTGTTGCAAATTGTTTGTAACTGTTTTACCAGAGACAGTCTCTCAACATTTGCCTTACATTTTACCAAAGCAACCCCCATAAACCGAAATTATTTGGTTTTACAGCATGAATCTTTCTGAAATGAAATTTTTTTGCGTCGCTCCATTTAATGAGAAAACTTTTTTGCTTCCGATTGATTGAAGAGCACTGTCAGTATTGTAGTTGTTTTTAATATGTAAAAGTGGATTTTATCAAAATTTTCATTATTGAATTACATTGCATTACATTACATGCAGGTGACACCATTGAAAGGATTTTCGCTTCCATATACTTGGGTTGCTGGATGATATGTGCGCCCCCAAACTGTAGAGAGGCGTCGAAACAGAATTAGATTGGAGAGCCCAAAGTTGTTAATTAAAAGTGTATAAACCATATATATGTACTCTCATATTTAATGAGTGAGTTGTCTGAATCTGATATTTTAAGAATATCCGAGGGATATTAAAAACGATTATTACTTAAAACTATCGAACATTTTTGTAAATTCCGGGAACCTACATTAATGAACATTTAAGGTACGCCCTTGTTAGCACATAATTTCCATTAAGGCTAAGGTTCAGGGTTTTTTTGTCTACGAGAGTTGTCAGCTGAAGCATTGTGTTAAATATCTCAAACAGATGACAGGTTCTTGGACTACAACTCTTCTATTCGTTCTGCTCGTAGGAGAAGAATGGGGCATTTGGCGCATCCTAACCACTGCTATATGACATCATATAATTAAACAAAATGCAAACACGCGTTCCTCCGTGTTCAGAAAAACCGTATACTATAGAGGGCTCTTTCGAACAGATGGATCCTTGATACTGACCATTAATTCCATTATATTAAATGATCTTCGACATTCGTAGTCCCAGGTTCTCGCTCAACGTGTTAAACTGACAAGCCTGAAATTCCATTCCAGGAAAGTCCATTCTAAAAGAAATAAGAGTAGTACCAGACATTTGAACGATGCTTAATTATATATACTTTTTAATTGTTTGCATACTGGTGGTAGGGATCTGATTACACTTACACATAATGTAATATAAGGGTAGTCTCTGGAGTGGATTGAATAAAAGAATCCACATCTTGCGGGTATTAACTTTTTGATGCGTAATTTCATAATTCAAACTGATGGAAAGGCCGCAGATAAGAAGTCACCTGCTCGATCTCAGCTTACCTTTGGCCTGGTGATCATCGTACCTCCTGTTGCCGTCTGTCAGCTACCTGAGCCAGCCAGGGGCACTTAGTGATTTTTTTCATTTCTTTTGGCCATTGTTTGCTGCAGACCAGACAAGCAGCTGCCACTTTTTCGGGACTGGCCTTCCGAAAAAAAAACAGAAAATTGATGATGACAGGTTACCGGACTAAGAACGATGGCAACATGCTGATCTTGGGATGCCAAAAGTCTGGATCCTCTGCTGATCTGATGTTAATCGACTAAATTGTAGCAGCTGAACTGCCAGTTTAGTTAAATGGGCTGTGCCTCAACTCTCTGGGATACTTTGAGTTTGATGAATTGCTTGCTAAATGATTGATGCTGAGCTGGCGATAAAGTACGTCTGTTGACCAGCAAGATAGCTTCTTTCAGGGTAAATACTCGTACTTATCCGTGGTATAGGTAAGTCCCCTCTCGTTAAACCTTTGATTAATGTAAGTTCTGCTCTATTTTATGTTTTTAATGTTGCCCTTATGGCATAAAGATTTTATTCCCCTCAATTTGTTGTATTTCATTTGTATTTGTATTTCACTTCATCAACAGCCTTTCGTTTGTTTTTATTTTGTGATTTGTGGCCTCCTTGTAATTAGTCTCATTTGTTGTCATAAAGTTGTTGTTGTTGAATGTTGAATGTTGTTGAAAACTCGCATTTAATTGCACTGACTTACAATTTTGTGTTTTAGCAGCTTGGTTGTTTCAGTTTGTTCCGAGTTAGGGTCTCCTTTTCCAGCGGGGAACTTTAGCACTTGGATACCACAATTACTTGTAAAATTAATGATTTCTTTGCTTTAGAAAGCACATCAAAAAATTTCTGATTCAGTTTCAATGTTTATTTGCATTTTTTATTTACAGGTATTCGCGCAGATTGTTAGCAAATTTTTTTCCTGCCTGGAATTCAGTAGGTGCCATTTGATAATTCTATGATCCTAAAGTTAGAAGTGGTTAGGATGCTTAGGCTGTAACACATCGTGTTTTGAAAATACCTATATTCCAGTTACTAAGTAAAGTTTAAATTTATGGAATGATTTATATTATATTAAATTAATTTTTTTTAGTTATTGTTCATGAATGTACCTAGCTTTATTTTATAATTCCCAGGCATGCCGCGTTTTTGGTACATTTATTATATTTACGTAATTGCCATTTTTGAACTTTGACAACTTTCCTTAAATTCGAATTGCATTTAATCTCATATTTATTTTTTCACAAATATTTTGTAATTAAATGATTCAATTCGGCTTCTCATCAACCCCCCAACCATTGCATAGAGAATAATTGAAACTCATCCAGTTTGGCTGTACTAAGGTGGCGGCTTAGCCATCATTAAAGCCCTTATCACATACTTCATTGCGACAGAAGCCTCAAAAATACCCCAATTACATTTCCAATCCATAAGAATCCATCGAACAACTCCCGGCAACACCTTACCCCAAGGATTTGTATTAAAACTGCCACCCTTAATTACTTGTAAGAGTCTCGAACTACCCTAAGACTCCATCTTCCTCCATCACCGCAGAACGTTCGTTCTGTTTGACTTGGCATTTGGGAGGCCAGTAGGGCAACTCGCACTGACCCTCATGCAGGACGCCCCGGTGAGCTGACCATTGATTAAATTGATGATTTTTGATGACTTCGGAAACCGATTTCATAGAAGAATTCTTTCGGGGAACGGGAGACCACATATGTTGGGCAACCCCCCGCTCATTACACTGCATTGGACATGCATCAAGATGTCTTGAAGTCAGAACGGATCTTTAACGGAGATGTGTGTATGACGTTCTGGACGAGACTGGGCCCCTTTACCCATCTTAGACGGAACTCTTTCATGCCTGAACTCCCTGCTGACCTTGATTAATCTGCTGAGGCACAATTCTTAGAGTCCAACATTCAAGCTAAGACTGAAACCGTCCAGGAAATGTGTTGCATAGGGTCGTCAGTGCATCCCATCAAATAAGTGCGCCGCATTTGAGATGTATTTGCATTCGGTATATTAAAAATTGTAGTGCAGACAATTACTCCCATCCATGTCAAGTAAATCTCTAATTTTGATTTTGACTCTAGCTCTAGCCTCTGGGGTGCAATATATTTTCAAGACTGCATACTCATGTACTTATGCATGAGTGTAATGAAAGTGTGTCTGAAATGTTCTATTGCTTCTACTCTCTGTTACGTCTTTCCCTTAGCCTACACAAAAATATCTGTAGAAAGTTTAAATAGATTTAAGTACCAAGCGAATGCTTAAATCATGTTCCCCTTATGCCGGTCAACTTCCAACTCCATTGGAAATAAACATAAACCTAGCCTTAAAAGTCAGTACCACATCAAACCCGCTTTGGCGGTAAGGTAGCTTTTATTGAAAGTTAATTTGTATGTCTGCTGAGGTTTGCCAGCCCTCGGCCAATCCAATCATCTCTGTAGCCCTTGGTGGTGCATAACATTAGATGGATAAAAAAGCATTTTAAGAATATCCCAACTTCCTCATGCCGTTCACATTCAATGAGATTTGATCCCACAAAAACGTTTCCATATGGAAAGAATTCCATCCTTTTAAAATAATGATCACAGAAGCCACTCGAAAAAGGAGCCTCAATACGGACCGGACGGTGTGAAAGCGTCAGGCAGCTAGTTGCTTTGATTATAAGTTTATAAGAGATGGGATGAGCGACCTACAAAGTCCAATGATTATAGCTCGTATCTCAAATCTGATAAATATGAAGTGTACCATTGCATTTGAGCTGCAGCCACAGACACACGCAATAGGAGCCACCGTTTCTGATTGAATGTGAAACATTTAATTTAAACTTGCTCACAGGCAGTTCCTGTTCCCTCGACCCTGCTAAAGCCAACCCAAATAGCCAAGCAAACCAGAGACGGGTGGAGTACGGATTTGAGATGTAATTTATGCACGCACATCAATTTAAATGGATCTAATTTAAAACGGAGTAAGGAAGAGATGCATACACATAACGAAGGAGGCAAAGGAGATGGAACGCCGCGGCGTCCCAGTCACACCTGCTTGGTCCTCGGCAGACAATCGGCTTAAAATAGTTTTCATTTGTTTTCAGCGACGATTGAAACATGAGGTATTGGCTCCGCCACTAAGCACTGTGGAGTCTGCATCGTCAGCATCTATTTAGGGAGATGTACGTCTCGCATGGCTGTATTACATGCTCGTACATGCAGCTCAGTTAGTTGACATTTATTAAGGTCATCTATCGAGCAATGTTTGGAGTTAATTAGATTCATGCTGAAAGAGAAACATACGGAAGTATTTCTCTGTTTCTTTGTCTTTCCTATATGTACGTACATATATTATGAATATAATCAGCATTTACGACCCCACAAAGAAAGCGTATATACATATATTCTTGAGTAGCATCAACAGCATCGATGTATCCACGTTCGTCTCTTTGTGCGTCTACCTGTTATTATTCAAACAAACCCTTATTTTAAATATTGGTGAGTTTAACTTTGCTCAAGCCCCTTATAGTTGTTATCGGTAAGTCCGCACCGCAAAATCAGATCAGCTTTCTTATAGAAGTGCAATTGGAACAAATGGTAAAAAATAATTGCCTTTCTTTGCTAAGATTCTTTTAGTATAATCGTATAATCCGACCACAGGATAAAAAGTATTTTCATGCACATATTGCTGAATAGTAAAGCCAAATATGGTATTAATGTGGCCCCGGGTTTTCCGTATCGGCACTCCTTTAAAGCTCTTCTGCGGGGTGTGTAGCTTGTGGGGTAGCATCCATTTCCTCAGCGATAGCATGGATAGTGGTCGGTGGTCTTCACCACTGCCGTCGTTAACGAAATTTCCATTTAATATGTTTGCGTAAAGTATTAAAAGGCAAACGACGATTGAGTATCGAAGAGTAGTAAAGCAAAGCGAGGAACGGAGGACGAAGAATGGGCCACGAGATGGGGTGGCCATTCCCAGTAAGAGACCCATAAGGATGCAGATACAGTGTATGACTATGCCGTACCCCAGTGGCAGACTACGAGTCCGCCCTGGGCCCACTGCTGACTGTTGAGTGATTGCCATGATAAGTGGCCCATTATGATGCCAGTTTGCACAGTGAGATTGCTCTGCGCTCCATTGGAGTTTACGCCATTGGCATCGCCTTTCGATTCGCTTTTAATGCATATCCGAGTGGCAAACTTCTGACCGAAAAGTGCGTCATTGTCCGTTGTCTACAAATCCCAACTTCCCAATTCAGCTCTGTTCTTTCCGCAACGTCTGTTCACAAAATACATTTAATTTTCCCTTAGTGTGTTTCTGCATCGCACGTCTACAACTATCTGCGCAATAAAGTTAGTCGTAGATTCTTTTCTGAGCGTTGCTTCTATGTTTGATTTTTTTCGCCAACGTCGACCGAAATCTTTGATAAGTGAAATTTATTGTGACTGCTCGGTGTGTCTCAGACAGAAGAATGTCCAACTGATGGCTGCTCTGCTGTAAATTTTGTACTGAACTCGCATAGCGACAAGAAACTGAGCGCCTAGATCTCAGAGACTATAAGAGCTAGAGCAAGCAAATTTTTTTTCCAGACTCATGTGATATCACATTTGCAAATTTATATACTGACTGAGTACGAATATACGAGTAGATTCGCGTCCACAGATGCGACTCACACGTTCCTTCTCGTTTTTTATTCGCTTAGGTTGCAGTCAAGGCACCGGGAGGGCCAAAATCAAACTTATTAATTTACGTAGAATCCACTTAAATTGTATGCCACGCAATAAATTCCACTACTTTACGCCTCATCAAGCGGCAAAGTCAGACAATAGAATAGATAGAAATCTACATGAAGTAGATGACGAGTCGACTTTGAATTTCAGAACATGTGGTGTTATGATGAGGTTGGAGACCACCAAAGGCAAACCGAGCCAACCACCACCCAGAAGCCACCCACCACCGCCACCCACTGGGACGAAGATAAAGCCACCCCAAGTCCTTAGACTTAGACAGACAAAAGGGTGGGCTTTAACAGTGCATTGATATGCCCCGTACGGTGTAAGCAAAGCGGTTTCTTCAGCCTGATTTTGTGGGGGAATTCCCTTAAAACCCGATACTGGCGAGTACGTGCCGTCAGATCCCTCTCATGCCAATGCATTGGCATAATTTCAGGCAATTGTCAAACAATACTAGGGGTGGCAGGCGAATGAATTACATTTTTTTTTTGGCGCAATTGCATAAAGCCCGACAAACGGAAGCCCCCAGCTCCATTCCCTTCCGGAGCATTGTAATCCTCAAAGGACCCACTCGTAAATATTCATTGCATACGGCCGGGTGTTTGAGCTTAAAGTTCTATCACTCACCTCGACTCTCATTCCAGCTCCCCTACCGTAAGCTACGATTTTTTCAAGGTCTTTGCCAAACTTTGGGGCGGCAGGAATTACATTTTCGCCACCCGCCCAGTGTCCTTGCCATGCGCCCCCCAACGAATTGGGGGTTGGCATTATCCTCCAAGGGTGCTTAACTATAAATTGAACCTTTGTTGCAGGGGTCCGACAACCCTCGCTTCGAGATGTCTTTAATAAATGTTTGGATGTTTCGTTGGGAGATTAAGTGGATTCTGTTTATAGCATGAGTAATGATGGATGCATAATGCGCACGTATGTGACAGGTGTGGAATGAGATCAGAGGAATGGGTTGTAGTTGAAAGAAAGTACAGGGAGAACGATACCAAACATTTGCCCTCATATGTGCGAGTATCTTGACCAGAAATTAATATAGAATAAACAAAAAAAAAATTTTACTCAAATTTTACTTCCAGAGAATATATCAGATAATACTATGCAACAGCATTTTTACTCAACGAATCTAATTGACTTTTTATGATGGATTTGGGAAATTACATTTTTTAAATTTAATAATTTTTAAATATAACTTTTGTTTTTTTAATTTTTTTAGAATTATAATATTTTTTAATATTTGTGTTAGATGGTGCCGCTTGTAAATAACTTACGTATCTTCAGCTTATCGTCTGGGAAATATGAAGCTGTGAAATGCGAAATGTATCATATTTTGCGGTAAAACGATAAAACGGTCTTTATTGGTAAAATGTGATTCCTTTAAAGGTGCTCTGTTTAATTTGTATCCGCAGAAAAGTTCAAAAATCTGCCGGGATCGAATCGAAAATCTTAAGAAGTATATCGGATATCCAAACGAAGAGCATTTGTGGACTGTAGTGACTGCGTAACAATTTTCATTGCCTACATGTGTGCCATACAATTTTCGTTATCAATGTCATCTTCAGGTGGGCATCAATTCAACGAATCAAAGACTCGGCAGATAATTTATGGACAGATTCAGTACACACGGGTCACTGTCAGAAAACAAACCCCCAGAAAGTTTTGTGAAATATGATACGACGAAAAAGGTAAATATAACATTTTGAATATAAGAACTTCCTAAGGCTTTTAACTTCTGGAAAATATTGTTTCAATAGATGATTGGACTGGATTATATTTGGATTAAATAACTTTTATTTTTCGTGTATTTAAGCTCTTTTTTATTATGAAAAACTACTCTTTTTTTATTTTGCATGTGTCATTCTTACGAATTCTTATTCTCGAGCTCCCAATTTTCTGAGTCCCATTTCTGTGGCGATCCAAAGATGTGAACATTTTGAGTGAAATAATATAAATCATATGCTATAGGAATCAGCATTAAATGAAAGCATATCGATCTCAATGAGACAGGAAGGTTCATCTGTTAAGTTAAAAATGTTTTTCACTAAATAAAAAATAAAAATGTTCGACTTGCATCAATAACCGGATAGTAGGAACGCTCCAGAAAGTATTTGTGCAGCTCAATGGAGTCATTCATGTGACCACCCAAGTGCAAGTCCACTTCGAAGGGCAGGAATCGATGTTTCCTCCATTCGTCTCGGCTGTCGCCGGCTATTACATTGACATTGCTTAGGCATCGACCCAGTTCCTCCGCAGCCTCTCTTCCTCTTTTCTGAGAGCTGCACAGGTTTTCATTGATTAATGCCTCGAGCACGAATCGCTTAAGACTGGAAGCACTTAACACAATTCCAGATCCATCAAACATATAAATCTAAATAGATAGAGGCTTAGAGTGGATGATCAAGGGTTAATTTTTACTCACCTGACCCTCTTGATTGCTTCTCATCTTGCAGCCAAAGTAAATGAGCTCTTCGGGGCTATAGTACTGCAGCATATGACGAAGGTTCTCCACGACCACAAAACTTAAAAAGTAAACTTAAATGCCTTTTTTTGTCGAAGCTGGTTTGATAAATTCCTACTTATCATCGTTGGCATAGAGGAACCAGTCTCCTTGATGGAAATGATATTTGTAGATGTACTCCAGATGTGCCCGTATCCGCTGCCATTTATCCCCAATATTCTTAAACACTGCGGGTTCCAAAACCATATGCACATCGTCGCTGACGAACAAATACCGATCGCAGTGCCTAGCCCAGGTCTTTTGAATATGGATAGCAGCATGCTCGTGACGGAATGCATAAGTGACAATTACACAGAAGATGCGCGGAGGAGTTGGCAATGTCACCAAAGTATCTGAGCTGGTTGCATCCCTTTGATACAACAGAATAAGCAGAAAAATAATGACTCCAAGCAGAAGCCAGCTATTAAAAACGCCACACTTATTCTTGCCAGCAAGGAAAAGCCGCCGTGTACTGAACTGTCGCACCATTTTCAATTGAATGGTAGTCAGGTGGTTCTGTTGTGGTTCGGGTGTTCCATTTAGAATTTAATTATATTAAGTGATGTTTTCTGTATGAGATAGGTTATGCTGTCTTTGCTGTCGTTTGATTAGAGCCGCTTCATAGAAATTGCAATTTTCAATTAGAATTATTAACTCACAATGAACTTACCTGGAGATCGTTTTCTTGCCTATTTAGTTTTTTTTTTAGTTTTTAGTTTTCTTTGTTAGTTTGTTGTTATAGTTTGTAAGTGAGGAAACACATTGAAAAACGAGAAGGAACGCGTGAGTCGCTTCTATGGATGCGACTTTGCTTTAATACCCGTACGCAGTCAGTATAGACAGACAGACAGACATGGCTATATCGACTCGGCTATTGATGCTGATCAAGAATATACTATATATACTTTATGGGGTCGGAAATATCCACGTTTACCACAAATCTAATACTCTTCGAGTACGGGTATAAAATTACTATTAAACAATTCCAAGTTTCGGTTCATAGATAAATGTTAATTCATTTATGTAACGCACAAAAGAAAACGTTTCCGACCCCATAAAGTATATATATTCTTGATCAGCATCAACAGCCGACTCGAAGCCATGTCTGTGTGTCCGTCCGTCTGTCTGTCTGTCCATCTGTCCGCCTAGTTCTCAGAGACAATAAGAGCCTGAGCAACTAAATTTTGTAGCCAGACTTCTGTGATACCACACTGTTACAAGTGTATTTCTAAATTTTGCCCCGTCCTCTTCCGACTTCACAAAGGACGAAAGTCTGTGGCATCCACAATTTTAAGATGCGAGAAAACCGAGTAGAGTAAAGAATGACCATATCTACCAGATTGCCGAATCATATCAGATGGTTCAGATCATTTCATTATTATGGCCAGAATGAAGAACTCAATTTGCAGTGGCTAAGTTACTCATTCTATCTCTGACTCACACAATCTGCCTTGTGCAGTGTGCGTCCTCTGGCGGAGGAGAACAAGGTAGAACGGCGTGTTGGTGTGAGAAGAGAGTGAGATACTGATGTAGTGGAATTAAATGTATATGTATGTATATATGTATATAATATAGTGTGACACATATTACAAATCGAATATATACATATGTCTGAAAAAGCTTTAAATCCATTAAAACACGTTCCCAGATTTGCATAAAAATACATATCGTATCTATTTTTGTCTTGCCTAACCAAAATGATCACAAATAACTGCCAAAAACATTTACCGGCAAGGAAAGAATTCATATTTCCATCGATTATTGTCAAAACTAAAGACTCGAAAATATACTCATATATATAAGAACTTTTTAAAATCATATGGAAAACCATGTATGGGTAATATTTTGGGTATTAGTGTCTCACTTTACGTGCTCAAATTACCAGATTATGGAGTTATCTAGTCCAGATGTAAATGTGAAGGCTCAAAGATGCCTACACATAAATAAGGTTGACGGGGGCCGTTTTTCGTTTTTTGGTATTGTATACATTTTTCCTTTTCTTTGGATACTCTATTATATTAAACATGATGCAACAATAACACTTAGCAGTTAAGCCGAGAAAAAAAACGGAAGTCCTTTTTCTGAGCAAGACAGGCCACCGGTAGGCAAAATGGCAATTTGAGAGTTTAATCTCCAGGCCCAAACGACAGATTCATTGATAAACACGAATGTCCCTGTCCTTTAATGCGTGTGGGTTTGCATCGGGTTTGTAGAAGGAATAATATTGCAAATATTGCAACTTGCATATTCTTCTAGGAAGTAAAACATACTTTCTGTGGTTGTGTAATTTAACTTAGAAGTCCAGCTAATAAAGACACTCTTTTATTAAATAGAAGATTTAGGAAAGCTTTGCATAGGAAAACCGAACAATTGCACTCGATAAACAAAATAATAATAATCGTATATTTCAGGTGGATATCCAACACGAAAAGTTATGGCACGTTTAGACAAAGGGACTGTTGCCTGAAAAGATGATAAGTGTTAATCGCGCAGATCCTTTAAATATTAATATGTACTCACTCTGTCCACCTTATGGTATGCCAAGTTCTTTAGCCAGTTTATGTAATCATAGCCCTCCAAAAAATGGTGATCCATATGAACAGGCAAGAAGGTCTCATTTCCGTCCTCATCACGGCTGTCTACAGCGGTGACACCCACATGACCTAGACACCGACTCAGCTCCAGCTCCTCCGTAAAGCCCTCCAAGTGTTGGCAGTAGTTGTTATTTGGATTCCTGCCTAGGTCCACATAGCGTTTTAGTGCCTCATGGCTAATCACATAGCCACTTTTGGAGAAGATAAATGGCTTTAAAGCAGAAAAAACTATAGTACATTATAAATTTCAGAGGCATTTCAATCACCTTATTTGCGTATATATTTGCCACTTCATGGCCGAAGTAGATCGGCGCAGTAGATAAGAATTTCTTGCTGTGTATTATATAGCGGAGGTTCTCCAGAACTACAAAGCTATAGGTAGAAAATATTTTATTCGTTATGAGATTGTGTCTCAGATGTGTCTCTCAAACGTGCGACATAAGAAAGGCGGGGTTAAGACTAGATACTAGTAATAAAATATAGAAGAGCATAATCAAAATGGCACCGACGAGTTAAGATATGCATAGAACAATGGGTTCATAATTATGTAGAGAGAGCATAAAATTGCAGCTTAGAATGTTTGTAGTTGGTTCGGTTAACGTTTGGTTGATTTTAAAGTTTAATTAGAAAAGAGAATAAGTATAACTATGAGCTGTCATAAGACAATAAGCTGATTTACTTTCACAAATTTAGGTCACACATCTAACTGTATTGACTGGTTCTATAAAATTAAATCATAGTTGCGGGTCAATGACCATTCCGTGTATCCGCAAAGACTATTACAAAAAAAAAAAAGAAAACATATCAAAGATTAAAGAAAGACTTTTTCAATTCGAATTTAATTAACGTTAATGTTGACATCACAGCTAATAAATCCTCATACTTATTTCATTGATAGCCATTCACATATTCCACATATTCTTGCCCATCTCTCCAAAACACTTTCGATAAGGTTTGTGAGCATGGGTCTTAAATTGAAACATTTAAGATTACTTTTGATTGAGATATTAATTGGAATATTTGACAATTATTTTGCCATTCATACACAAATGAATATATTTTAATTGAATTCGTTTGCATATTAATGCCAAACTTTCATAAAAATGTATAGACTAGATAAAATTGTGCAATAATTACTTACACCATCAACATTATCTAATCGAAGCTATGCCAACAGACAGCCTCATTCGTGCACATGGCAATGAAGATTGTAGAAATTAAGAAAAACGAGAGGGAACGCTGTGAGTCGCTGTTGTGGCCGCGACTCTACTTTTGTACCCGTACTCATTGAGTATATATGTACGTGAGCTTTTGATATATGTGGAACTTTAAAATATTTGGACTTGGCCAAATTTTGAAATACACTTGTATCAGTGTGATATCACATGAGTCTGGAAACAAAATTTGGTTGCTCTAGCTCTTATAGTCTCTGAGAACTAGGCGCTCATCACGACGAACAAACGGACGGGCAGACATACATGGCTATATCCACTCGGTTATTGATGTTGATCAAGAATATTTATACTTTATAGGGTCGGAAACGTTTCCTTCTGTGCGTTGAACACATACACTTTTACCAAAAATCTAATATAACCCTAAACTCTTCGAGTACGCGAATAAAAAAATACAGAATACAGAAAGGGAACGAGAAATAAGCGCTGTTGAATGCTGATAACTTTATCAACGTAAAAGTAAAAGTAATAGTTCTATGCACGAAAATACACGTACGGAGCAGCTATATAAGGACAGAGAGGAACAAAGAGAAAAGTACACTTGATAAATTACGGCCATTCGGACCATTCAAGAAAAAGAAAAAAGGTCCTTACCTAGAGTCTTCTACTTTAAGAAACCATTCGGCCTCGTCTTTGTAAACCTCAAAGGTATGTATCAAGCCTCGATGCACCAGAGTCCAATTATCTGTAGCATTGATTCCTGGCACATAGGGCTCAAGTTCATCATCGATGTTTCCGCTGACGAAGAGCAAGACATTGCAGTGTTTTCCCCACGTTCGCTTCACATATTTTGCAGTGCTGGGATTGTTGTAGTTGTATGGTATCATGCAGAGTATTCTGATGGTATCGTACAGTGAATCTACCTCAGCTTTAGAAATGCTTTTATCTGGGTATTTCCCTTTGGAACCGCAGAGATTGCCAGTGAAATTGTAAGAAAGCATGGCCAGGATCAGCAGGATCAACACCAAGTAGACCGCATAGTAGACACGTCTATGCGCACTCATTGTGAGTAACTTAACTGAAATGGTTGTGAAAGAGCGAGCATGGAAAAAATCATTCTTAAAAGAAGATAAGAAATTTATCAAACTTTTATGTACACTGTAAGACAATTTCAAGTCATTAGAAAGCGAACTTCAGCACCCCGAAGTTTATATACTCTGGAAGTTAGACATCCAATTAAGATCTATATATTTCCATTCACGCAACACATCCAATCAAACACTGCAATGTCTTGCTCTTCGTCAGTAAAAACATCGATGATGAACTTGAGCCTTTTATTTTTTATTTTTTACATTGAAAACAAGCTTTTGTGTATCACCAGGTCATCTTCTGACTTTAGTAGATTTTTGTGAAATTTGGAATACACTAGTCAAAACTAGAATTAGGCTGTGGCCCAAAATAACTTTTTCTTATAGATTTCGGGGTTTAAAATTTTTGAACGAATTATGGTTTTTTTTATGGTGTAGTTTTTTTTTAAAGAATTTTTAAAATCTGATTTTTTTGTTATGGTTTTTTTTAGAGGTAGTGCTTCTATTTTTCACATAACTTAAGTTTCTTATATCTGGTTGCGTAGAACTTTGCAGTTCTGAAAAGCTGACAAAAAAAGCTGGAGCTATAAATCCGACCCAGACCCTTTGTATCTGCAGCTTAACGCCTGAAAGATATTAAGCTTTCAAATTCAAATTTCATCATTTTTTGCAGTATCTTTTTCGAGTACGGGTATAAAAATGACACCATAAAAAACGAGAAGGAACGTATGAGTCGCTTCTGGGGACGCGACTCTACTTATACCCGTACTCATGCACATTTTTAAGAATAATTTTTTAGAATTTTATATTTTAAAAAAAATTTTACATATTACATTATTTTGCTACATCTGTTATCTACATTTATATCTACAATGTATATTTTACATCTAACATGTAGATTATTTATGTACCATATAGATTCTCCTCCGCTAGGGGTTGGCGGCAGAGTGTGCGAGCGAGTTTCTTCATTCTGGCTATAATTATGATTCGATCTGATTCAGATTCGGCAATCTGGTAGATATGGGGATTCTCAACGATACAACGATACGATATTCAACGATAGTTTTATTGTATCTTTAATATTGTGCCTGCCACGGAAGTGGACTTGGCCAAATTTTGAAATACACTTGTAGCAGTGTGATATCACATGAGTCTGGAAAACAATTTTGGTTGCCCTATTATTTATTTTCAAGCCATTCTCTTTTGCTCATTTCTCTATTATGGAAACCATTTTGTTACGCGTACTGACACAAACATTTATTTCGTTAACGGGATTGCTAACATAAATTTGGACGTCATTAGCATGTAGAAGTACTTCACATTCGGACAAGATACTAGATTAACATATATTGAAAACAATAAAGGGCCAAACACAGATCCCTGAGGGACTCCCCGCGTAAGTTTCATAAAAGTGGAAGCTTTCGTACCTGAGAATACTGCCTGCAATCGATTTGTAAGATAAGACTAACAAAGTTGACTGCATAACTTGAATCAGTTCGTCAATTTTGTGCAGAGTGCAGAGTTGTGCGGAGTCAAATGCCTTACTATGGGCAAGAAGTTTTAAGAACGTAATCCAGTTCTTGTCAAGTTGCTGTCGTATATCCTCCACAATATCCGTTATAGCTCTTATACAACTTCGTTTTTTTCGAAACCCCGATTGCTTTTGGCTCATCAGAGAGTATTGAGTCAACAAATTTTCAGTCTGTGAAGACATACGATTTTCAAGAACTTATGCACTAAAGAGAGACTGAAGAGAAGATATTTTTTTAATTTAAATAATTATTGCTTTTTTGTCATTCATCTAGTTTCATAGATCCTACAAAAATAGTTAAAGAAATGATGACCGCTTTCAAAGCTCGAACAGTTTGGAAAGACAGGCTTGCCAATTCTCAATTTTTGTGGGTATTTTGTTGCGCCTTTTTGTATCAAAAAGTAGGTCGCAATTTGTTGCTGTTGACCAACCGGTTTCACTTTCAAGCTTCGGCGGCACAGCGTCGCTTTCAGCCCCAGCATCAGCTTAGTCCGCCGAATGAATTTGGCGCCTTATTGAAAATTCCACCAAGTAAGCTTTCCGCTTTATAAGCTCAGCCGTTAACGTGGGCTAATGTGCATTTTATTTATACATTTTTGGTTTCATTAGATTCAGATGTGGTGTTTCAGGGTGAGGTTTCGATGCCCTGTGGCAGCATCAAACTTTCACTGGACGGATGCATCTTCTATTAATAAATAAGTCTTTGATAAATTGTCTCTTGGAAATTTGCTTTCCCGGACGTGTTCGAATTTGCATTTATGGAAAATTATGTTGCTGAAGTTGCATAATAGTGTGATGTACATACTGCCCGATATTCAAGTGTAAATTTCCATAGACCATCAATGTGAAAGAGTATTCCACTGTCAATATGCAACTGGGGACTTAAACCAAACCACATAACCTTTAAAACAATATTGAAACCCATTAGAAAATATTTGCTTTTATTTTCAATGTTAGTTAGGGAATGGTGTTACAAGGTGTTTAGAATGAGTAGAGCTGTGTTGATCAATCCACAACAGACCCCTGTTAGCTGACAGAGCCATAAAGTCACGACTGACTTTACCCAGAGGAAGCTTTCGATTAGGTTCTGAACGTGAGTGGACTACCAGACTGTTGGCCACGCGCTGTTAGATATTTTTGGCATGTTTTCATGGATCCGAGTCGCTTAATGAAACAATTTGCACACATTGTCGTGTCTCCCCGAATTGGTAGGCATTTAAATTGTGAGGGATAGCCTGCTTCATGCATATATTCCATACATCATATCGTACTGTAGGTTGGTAGTGTGCCAAATGTAGTAATAATGGAATATTTATAGATAATAGAGATGAGTTTCAGTTAGTTGAACGGCTCATAAGGGTATATGTCATAAACTGTCGAATAAACTTTAAACCGTCATAAATTACAATTGAATTTGTAATTAATAATAATAATATGGCGACTATTCCCACCAATATGCAAATGCCTTACGGCTAGACACGGAAAGAGGTTCTTCCCAGAATGGAGCCAGAATCCCGGTTCTGTCTGCACCCATTTCACACCGCTGATCAGCGCCCTGCGATCATTCGATGACATGGGATAAATAATTTTTATTACGCTCGCATAATAAACTGTATTCGTGCTCTCACCTACTGACATATCATGTGGTTTTATAGTTAGTTGTCGGGCATTTGTTGACCCATTCAAGAGATAATAACAATAAAGAAACTGACTGCATCGGTGAGCACGGAAACTGAAACTGCAAGTGCAAGCAGCAATCTAAAAATACAATAATAATAATAGTAATGAAAAATTACAAATCACGAAAGATAGACTAGTTCAATACAATGGAAACCACATTTCCATAAAATTCCTTCCATTTGTTAATGTCAATTGCAGTGCGCTAAGATAACTGAATTGAAGGAATAACTTGGTTAAAGCGGTTAGATAGACATATTCAGGCTGTGGATGAAGAATATTTTACATGTTCGGGCAATCTGTGCTCGTATTTAGAGAGTTTTATTGATTTCTTAACGCAAGACCTACCACAATCCATATTGCCTTCAGACATGGCCACATTTTCTGGCTGGTGACTGACTGACTGGTTGGGTGGCTGAACTGAGAGTCACGTATACAGGAAAAAAACGACAACATCCATGCTAGAGAATCAGTGCTTGAGATCATTTATTATGTCTATTGTCTGTGCTGGGGAAAATCAAAGGCGATTTGCATACCTATAGTTGTATTTACTAGCTTATCAATACGAAATTACAATTGCACAAATGCATTGTACACAACAATTGAAGTCGCAGTTGCTATTGTACGGGTATATGCCGTATAGGGAACAGAAATCAACACGGTCGCAGTCAGAACAAGCTATCGCGTCCTTAGCTCAATGTCAAGCCCAAGCTGGCTCTATCTGTCTATCTATCTATAGCAACTATCGCAATCTACTTTTTTTCGTTCTGCTCTGCTTTGAGTCTACGAACTAAAGCTGGAAGCTATTAATAAGGCTCAACGAGAAGGAACGTTGTGAGTCGCTGCTGTGGCCGCGACTTTACTTTTATACCCAAACTCAGTCAGTATATAATATTTACTATATATGTATGTGAGCTTATGATTTATATGGAACTTTAAAATATGTTATCAGTCTGGAAAAAAATATTGGTTGCTCTAGCTTTTATAGTCTCTGAGATCTAGGCGCTCATCAAGACGGGCAGAGAGACATGGCTATATCGACTCGGCTATTGATGCTAGTCAAGAATATACTATACATACTTTATGGGGTCCGAAACGGTTCCTTGTCTGCGTTACACACATCCCCTTTTACCACAAATCTAATATACCCCTTAACTCTTCGAGTACGTGTATACAATTTATAGGAACCCCTTTCCATAGATTGGGGGATTTGTGTGATCTGCTCTTAGCGACAATCAAATCAGTTTCTGCAGCATCAATGAATCAATTTGAATGTCTATTGATTGATGGAAAAATAATAATGTAAATAACTGGGGGTTTAAGTAGTTGAGTCCATTGAAAGATGAAGATAGAAGACTGGTTCCGTTTTCTCGCAGTAATTTCTGGTAAAAATACATACACTTTAATGCTGCATATAATTTGCGTATTATTTATTAATACAAAGTTAGTTTGAGCCTACCTAAATCTAAGAACATTATAAATATATATGTACATATGTATACGTTTTCCTCTTTAACGGATTTTAAGTACGAAAATAAAAACTCTTTAAGCACAATTTTCATTAAACTAACTGACTGGCTAATATTGGTAGCAAGTATATTTTGTAGTAACGTCTTTTTTATAATCACAGCGTTTTGTCAAAACTTATGTACCTACATACATAGGTGTTTGGTGAGGCCCATCGATATCAATAGAATGAATGAAAATATCACAGAGCTCAGTTAATTTGAAATCCATAAAACCGATTTTGAATCGATTTTGACCGATCAATCCATCCGCGTTCATCGCTTCAAGTCTTTACACAGGCTGTCTTTTGTTTTAAATTTATTTTTCTCATCCCTGGTGTTGCAGGAGCTGCCAAATACCTCCGCATAGCTGGGCACAACCGTCATCATTACAAGTTTCGTCTTAGCCGATTTATATGTTGGCGAGGGCGTGGATAAGCCCGGTGCTATTTGCGATTCTTCCATTGGTGTTGCTGTTGGAGTGGTGATGGGTGGTAGCAGGGGCATTGTTACCTCACTTAACGGTGGTGTTTGTGGCGTTGCCAAATTTGCAGCTGCTCCGTTTTCAGTTCTTAGTGTTTGTTGGATTGTTACTGCTGCTGCTTTTGAGACAGAGCCAGCCCTTTCGTGCTTATTGAATTCATTAAAAACGCTTGGATAGACAATCAGGCATGATGATTGAGGTGCTTTGTGCAATAGCTCCAGAGCCGCTTCGTAGCTGGGTAAGCCCGATACCAAGGTATATTCCGGCACAGGATCATGTGCATCAGGATGCAGCTTCAGTGCTTCAATATCAACAATTGTGCACTGTGTGGAATTACTCGCATTACTGCGATCTAGAAATTATAGAAAAAACGGCTTATTAGGTTTGTATAGAAATGGGAGTGGATTTTTGTATAACTCGACCTAGTCTCTTAAATAATTTGACTGAACTGACTTGAACTAAGAAAAAAGACACAAAATTTAAATCAAGCTCGTGGTTGGGTGTTTTTTAGCCAGCCGAAGCACATTATTTTTGTCTAATTTCTGTGCATTCTTTCTGGTCAAACGATTAGCAATGTTGAAGACAGAGTCTGTAGAGTGTTGAAAATTCAAAAGTTTGCTAAACCTGCATCTTTATAATGAGATACATATTAAATGACCCATAAAGTGCGTATTTCAAAATCCACTCAAAAAATTCATCAAAAAATCATCATCAAAATCATCAAAACAAAATCATCATCATCAATTACGATTGATTCTGTCATTTTAAGTTATACGGTTTCTTCAATTAAATGTTTTATAACTTCACTAGAAACATTTTGTCCACTTTCTTTTGTCACACAGGCAAATCGAAATACGATTATAAATGTTGACTATTTTTTTTTACTTTGTCCGACAATAGCTAATCAGAAATCACACAATTTGGGTCGATAAGAATTGAATCTCTATCAGCATAGAAGTTCTACAAGAGAGCGTCAACACAGCAAAGCGGTATTATGATCCCACTGCGGAATACTTACAGTTGCGTTTCCAAGTCCGAAACTGATGGTAAAGAAAACACGAGCAGACGCAAAAAACCAACGATATGAGGATCAGTGTGAAAACGATACCAATCCACACCTCGTTCATGAACTTGTCGTATTCGAGCTGCTGCTTCAACTGATCCACACTGCTTCCGTCCAGGATCACATGGTTGGCCAAGTCAAAATCCATAATCGCCGCACTCGAGTTTCTCGGGGAGGCATCGAAATCGCCAAACTGGTGATGATGCTTTAGCTGGATTGAGTTAAGAATCGTAGCTCCAATCTGCTTCAGAAAATCACTATTGGTTAGGGCGTCCAGAGTGCTGATCGTGGGTGTTGAGTCCTCGCCACCGGACAAGTGTTTACCACTGTTCTGAATCTGCTGAGCCGTCGCAACAGCATGGTGGTCGAAATGTAAATCATGCGACAGTTCGTAGTTTAATGCGCGTGGCAGGCCCTCCATGTTCTACTTTTATACTACAAGAATTATCCAAGAAAGCGGTAGAGTGTATTGTGTCTCCGGCGGTTCGGCACACTTTCACTTTATCAGTATCTTCTTGCTGGTAAGAGAATAATCGTTCTGAATCTTGCTCTACCGCACGCTCACGTCCGGCAAGCACTGGGTCGAAAAAAAAACTGATTCGTGCGCCGATCAAACAGAGAGTGCCGGCCAAGCTATCGCTCGCTGGAATTCCAGTCAAGAGAGAAGTTGAGAGCGGTTGGTTTCCAATTTCCATTCCGCTCTCTCTGTGGGTTTTACGCACCACTGGGAGAGAACGATCTTCGTTATTCTCTCTGAGAGAAATCGCCCTGCGTTAGTCTTTTGTGCACACAGACAAAGCCTTCGAATTATGGTCCCATAATTGGCGTTACAAAGCGACGGCGCACATGTTGCCCGGAACAGCGGGTAGGGACGGGTGGAGAGGCCCGAACAGAACTGTGTCTGCTGAAGCATCGATCTTTATTTCTCTTTGGGCTTCGTTTCGTTCCGTCTTGCAGCCCGTCAAATGACATATCTCCCCTTACAGTTCTTCTTGCATGTTCGTCGGGGTGGTGGAAGCAAAATTAGTGTTGGAGGATAATGTGTTTTGTTGCTTTGTTTTTGTTTGGTTGTACCCTGTCCGAAGGGTCCATTGGGCGGACCCAGCCATGGCAACCGATTCTCTTGTTCTTCTTTGCGTTTTTATTTCTTTCTTTCGTCGTGGTATGGTTTTAAATTACAGTTACGTGCAGATATCTTATTCTGGCAGCATATTTGTGTGCAACACAAACACCTATACCTGTATAGGTAATTCTTTCTTTTTGCAATGCTGGTATGAGGATAGATCAAAGATTGTAATACCTGTGGGTGTAGAAATGGGTAGAATTTTAGGTAAAAGTAAATCCTAAATATTTGATTTCATTTTCCTTTTGCTCGCTGGCTATAACAACAGTACTTAGTAAATTAATCGACCTAAGGATATTAGGAGCCTATAAAAAATGAAGATATTTCAGATAAGATATAAATAAATAAAAAATTTAATTTCAATTTATAAAGGGTTGTCTTGTCTCTTCATCAGTGTTTAAGTGAGTCTTAAGTGATCTCAAAGAAAGAGAAGATCCTAGAAAAAAATTCCTTATCATGCTCAGGTAACCTGGGGAAATGAATCAGCAGAAACTTTAGTGGAGACTTCTATCGAGGCTTGTCAGACAAATCACAAAATGAGTGGGATTCAAAAGAGAATAGCAAATGAATGACGTAGCTTTCTCTTTCTTCATTTTGCTAATAATTATTAGCAGACGTATTTGATAAATTATTTACAATTAATTTATTGGAAAACGAGAAGCAACGTGTGAGTCTACTTATACCCGTACTCAGTCAGTATATACATACATTTTTGAGCTTAAAATTTTTTTACATTTTACATTTTTTTGCTACATCTGTTATCTACATCTACAATGTATATTTTACATATAATGTATCCATTATATGTATATGTATCCATTTATATTATACATCTCCTCCGCTAGGGGTTGCTCGCGCACTGAACGCGTCAGAGTGTGCGAGCGAGAAAGAGAGTGAGTAGTGGTTCTCTTGCAGGAAGGGGTGGGGGAAGCCGCAGAAAACTAATTTCTTCATTCTGGCTATAATTATGATCCGATCTGCTTCAGATTCGGCAATCTGGTAGATATGGGCATTCTCTACGATATTGCGTTTTTAGTTTTTTTGAAATACACTTGTAGCAGACATGGCTATATCGACTCGGCTATTGATGCTGATCAAGAATCTATATACTTTACGGGGTCGGAAAATTTTCCTTCTCTGCGTTACACACATCCACGTTTACCACAAATCTAATATACCCCTTAACTCTTTTTTGAGTATGGGTATAAAAAACTGTGTTCAGTCTTCTTCGGCCTATTCTATTCTATACCCATACATGGAATTTCGATATTATTTTACTCGAGGTATGCCGCTCGCTTGCAATAATACCACGAATACCAAGAAGGGTTTCTATTACCGTGTCTATCTGGGCAGTGAGTAATATAAACTTATCCTGTTCATTATTGTATGCTTGTCTTTGTATCACTTTCCTTCCAGAGTGTAAGCGTCGACTTGTTGGAGATTAAATATCTACACTTAATGATGCATTTGGCCGTAATGACGTTTGTTCCTTCAATGCCGACTACTTTTTGTAGTTCGCTCCTTCTGGTTTTCTTACTCTGCGTCATCAACATCAACAACATCATCAAGAGTTAAATTAATGAAGCTCACCGTTGTCAACCTTCTCACCGTAATTAATCGAATTTTATTTATTTGTGTAAAAAACATTTTGGGCTTCATTTGTTCACACTGTCAAACCATTTCCATATGGAAATAATGGCTGGCACATATTGCTCTAATTGAGTAATCAGCAGCAGCAGCATCAGAATCATCAGTCTGGCTATTCGATTCCTAGAATACATATGGAATCGCATCTTAGAGCCACCCGTGGGGCTTAAAATCATGACATCCTGCCAGGAAACAGGGAGCACTTGATCTTCTCTCGCACAGCCGGGGCTCGGCTCATATTCTCTTCGTTTATGAAGCTCAGCAAGGCGCAATGACAACCAACTGTGAGGCAGCCAAGGACTAAGGGTCCAACCGGGAACTAAAACTGCAGAGCCAGGTAATTGCTGCAGTTGTCGGGGGGTAGTGATGTGAAACATTTGTCAAATGGACCGAAACTGAGACCGACAGCGAAAAAGCGCAGGAGTCGTAGACGTGCCGATGCCATGGGAAAGTAAGAGGTTCTTCATGTTGGAGTTGTACTGCCTTCGCAGTTCTCTAATCTTTGATATAGGTCATGCAACCCTCAAGGTTCCGGGTAGGCCTACACAACATTGCCAGCGACTTCGCATCTGACTCCGCTGCAAAGCATTGTCTTTGGCCCTTTTGTTTTTTGTGAACTAGTAGAAATTTCTTATGTAAAGGAAAGTAGCTCTGTCCTGTTATGTCTGCCTTATGATGACTCTGTCCGTCTTCGTCTTTCTACCAAACATTAAGTGCATCGTTGAGTGCGTCTTTTATTCCATGCACAATTAAAAACGCAGTTGTGCATAAAGCTAGAAAAACCGAGACTTAAGCGGGCCCAGAACTTTTGCTCTCAAGTTAAGCAAAGCTAAACCTTTCTCCACTTATCCTACAACTCTAAACTGCACTCCACTGCCAGACCCACCAATTCAATGTCAATGAACCGCAGCTGTAATGTTTATGTACCCATCACTCCATACACAGATACACACAATCATATGAAGAGCTCAGTTCTCGGAGCACTCCAAAGTTGTCCACCTTCCGTCGTTGTCGTTACTTGGATTTTACTTTATTTGTTTATGGTTTTTCTGTCTGATTATCTTGGGCGCGTTTTAGCGTCAAGTTCGTTGCGCTTGGCCGGGCGGCTTCCTGGTAGACTGCATCTGCCTCCCCGACCAATAAAAATCTATAGCTAACGTATGATGTTATTTATTTTATTGTCATCAACGTTGTCTTCTTTGTACCCTTTTCTCATCCGTGGCTGTCAGATTTTTGTTGTTGTTGGTTTATCGCTTCAAAGGTTCTCTACAACAATTGATTGAACATTATTAGCACTCAAGCATATATTTATTCGACATTCCCAACACAATTAACCTGCTTTGTAAGGCTTCAAAGTTTGTACCTCTTGTAATGGGAACCCTAGAGGTAAGATGATATATGAACATAGATTTGTGAAATAAAATTATTGATACATTTTCAGTACGTGATCCCATGATTTGGTTTATGACATTTAATTCTTTATTTGAACAACTCATATAAACGATATTAATTAGCTGGTATGATTTATTGATAACTTACGTTGTAAACAAAAAGTTGGTCCACTCGAGATCTGATATTAATTATATAGCTGAACCCTTGATCTGGTATTGCGACTAAAGAAATGGCTGAGCAACAATAATACTATATGCACGTTACGTCCTAAATAACATATACTTATTTATGTACATACATATGTACATTTATCGCTGGAGGAATTTTATATATTCAAGAGACTGGGAGTTAAGTAACCAAATGGGAAATTGTATATAGCATGTATATGGATCTGAAAAAACAAGACTAATCGTATATCCTATGCACAGTTGTATTATTTCTGAAAGCAAACGAACTCTGAGTGATGAATCACTACTGCTAATGTACATGCACTGCCAGTCGTTGAACCTAAGTGAGCACGTGTCAAAAAGTTATTTACATTAGCATAACTTGTGCAACAATCGAGAAAAATTGTATACTCCCAAAGTATTAGTAATAAGTACGGCTAGGGCAGACATAGAGAGGTATTAATCAACGGAGAGACCTCGAACATCGTCTCAATTTTCGTATTCTCGTACTTGGATCTCAGCCAATTTTTATACCCGTACTCGAAAAAGAGTTAAGGGTTATATTAGATTTGTGGTAAAAGTGGATGTGTGCAACGCAAAGAAGGAAACGTTTCCGACCACATAAAGTATATATATTCTTGATCAGCATCAATAGCCGAGTCGATATAGCCATGTCCGTCTGTCCGTCTGTCCATCCGTCTGTCCGTCCGTCCGTCTGTCCTTCTTGTTGAGCGCCTGGATCTCAGAGACTATAAGAGCTAGGGCAACCAAATTTGGTTTCAAGACTCATGTGATATCACACTGCTACAAGTGTATTTCAAAATTTCGCCCCGCCCCCTTCCGCCCCCACAAAGGACGAAAATCTGTGGCAGACACATTTTTAAAGATACGATAAAACTAAAAACGCAGTATCGTAGAGAATGCCCACATTTACCAGATTGCCGAATCTGAACTAGATCGGATCATAATTATAGCCAGAATGAAGAAATTAATTTTCTGTTGGTTCCCCCGCCTCTTTCAGCCAGAGACATCATACTATATCTCCTTCTCGCTCGCACACTCTGCCGCGTTCAGTGCGCGAGCAACCCCTAGCGGAGGAGATGCAGAATATAAATGGTACATCTATAATCTACATTTTAGATGTAATACTGGAGCAAAAAAATGTAAAATGTAAATTTTTTTTTTTCTAAAATTCTAAACAATCATATCTTAAAAATGTATATACTGACTGAGTACGGGTATAAGTAGAGTCACGTCCCCAGAAGCGACTCACACGTTCCTTCTCGTTCCTCTTGTTTTTAATTCCATTGTCCTCAATCGGTTTTTTGAGCTTTCAATCATCGATAAATAAACAAATTAGTCATGATAGCCCCGAAAGGGTTGGGAAACTTCGATTTCTGCTTATCAGAAAACTCTTATCAGGCACGGTATGTTTTATATGATGTGCAAGGTGTTTACTTAATTGATCCGTGGCTTTGGCATTTCATCGATGCACTTTCTATGTCTCAAACTCCGTCCTCATCTGGGAAATTTTCCCCTCTCATTATTGTCATTACAAATGTTTTGGATTGTAACCGTATTTTATTCATTTATATTATCTTTCTTTTTGGTTATAAATATGCAGTTGGGCCAACAAAATTGAAAATATAACTACATGTTTTTTATTTCCACATAAACAACAATCACCTGCATTCATTGGGACCTCCTTCCACATCTGATCAATTCACTGATAAGCACATTAATTTTCGAGTGCTACAAAAAAAATCATATTACCGCTGTGCTTGGTGTCAATCAGACCTCAAACTACTTGATTCTATGGGTTGGTTTGTCGTGTTGACATTTCTTTTCCTCTTTGCCTTGTCAACGTGGCAAACAAAAGTGTGAGGTGGAGGTGGGCACGTGGGAAAAGCATTTTGGGGTTGGGCCTAGGGCCCCGACCGGCGAAAGTGGCATTGCAACGCATTTGAATTTAAACATTTTCGGATTGACGATTTCAAATCTTGAATGTGCCACTCTCGTTTCATTGTAGTTGGCCTCTTTCAATCAATCTTTCCTCACTCATAGCGATTACTCGGTTACTGGAGAATTGGAAGATATGGAGGGAAGTAAGAATCACAAAAGAATGCTTTTAAACAGTATCACAAGCAATTGTAATAAGTTTTCACGGGTTAGAATCATCTGTTGATACTCCAATTAAATCTTTTTATGTTTTTTCTCACTCTCTTCGTCTCATTTCTCTCCCAATTTAAAAATGTTGCATGATACCTTTGAAATGTCAAAGAAATTTACACGTGGTTTTCCGCAAGCGTATTGCATTATCTGCAACAATAAAATTTAGCCAATAACAGAACCAATTTGTAATGCACTTTAGCTTTTTAGCTACAGCGAATCGCGACGATTGTGCTAAAACAAGGCCACGGTTTGAAGCGGGAACGGAGATAGCAAGAGACAAAATAGCAAGTGAAGGGGAGCCTGGGGCCAGGAGTTGGAGAAGTATTGCCAGCTGCGAGCTGGCATACAAATTGAATTAGGCGCATATTCAAAGGGAGGAGGGCACAGCCATGTGGCTTGGCCAGGTTTCTGCAACCTGCCGTCTAGTTTACAATTTAAAACTAGAAGGAACGTGAGAGTCGCTTCTGTGGACGCGACTCTAATTTTATACCCGTACTCAGTCAGTATATACATTTTTGAGCTAATGCTTTATGTGGAATCTTAAAATATTTTATAAGTTTACATTTTTCTGCTAATTCTGTCATCTACATAACATCGCACACCACCACGGCGTTCTAGCTCGTTTTCCGCTAGAGGTCGCAGGCTGCAGAGAAAATGAGTAGCGCTGCAGTACTGGAATGAGGTAGCTTAGTCATTACAAATTAATTCCTTCATTCTGGCCATAATAATGATACGATATGAACCATCTGATCTGATTCGGCAATCTGGTAGATATGGTCATTCTCTGAAATACTAGGTTTTCTCGTATCTTCAAAATTGTGGATGCCACAGACTTTCGTCCTTTGTGAAGCTGGAAGACAGTGTGATATCATATAAGTCTGAAAACAAAATTTGGTTGATCTAGCTCTTATAATATCCTAGAACTAGAAGACAAATAAGACGGACAGAGGGTCGGAAATGTTTCCTTCTGTGCGTTACATACAATTACTTCAACCACAAATCTAATATATCCCTAAACTCTTCGAGTACCTGTTATAAAAAGTCTGGATAGAATGCCTGTACCGACAGGCATTGGAAAAGCACTGGAATACGATTCGACAGTCGCTCTCTCCTCAGACACTTGATACATCACGCCTCAACCGCAGCCTGAAATATTTGGTTTTCCCTGTTCGTTTAATTCTTATTTTTTTTTAGCAATATTGCTTGGAAAGAATCTTGCTGTTATTTTACTGGAGAAAACTTCAACTACAGCAGGAAAACATGCGAGGTATTCCACAATCAACACATGATTTAGTTAAGGGGTTTTCAAAAAATTCCTCGAAAATAACCAAAACGAGAAGGAACGTGTGAGTCGCTTCTGGGGACGCGACTCTACTTATACCCGTACTCAGTCAGTATATACATTTTTGAGCTTATAATTTTTTAGAATTTTAGAAAAAAAAAATTTTACATTTTACATTTTTTTGCTACATCTGTTATCTACATCTACATCTACAATGTATATTTTACATCTAACATGTAGATTATAGATGTACCATTTATATTCTACATCTCCTCCGCTAGGGGTTGCTCGCGCACTGAACGCGGCAGAGTGTGCGAGCGAGAAGGAGAATGAGTATCGTGTCTCTTGCTGCAGGAGGCGGGGGAACCAACAGAAAATTAATTTCTTCATTCTGGCTATAATTATGATCCGATCTGATTCATGTTCAGCAATCTGGTAGATATGGTCATTCTCTACGATACTGCGTTTTTAGTTTTATCGTATCTTTAAAATTGTGCCTGCCACAGATTTTCGTCCTTTGTGGGGGCGGAAGGGGGCGGGCGAAATTTTGAAATACACTCGTAGCAGTGTGATATCACATGAGTCTGGAAACCAAATTTGGTTGCCCTAACTCTCATAGTCTCTGAGATCCAGGCGCTCAACAAGACGGACAGACGGACAGACGGACGGACAGACGGACATGGCTATATCGACTCGGCTATTGATGCTGATCAAGAATATATATACTTTATGGGGTCGGAAACGTTTCCTTCTCTGCGTTGCACACATCCACTTTTACCACAAATCTAATATACCCCTTAACTCTTTTTTGAGTACGGGTATAAAAACTACAAATGTACAACGACAAAGGCAGAAAATATGTACTTATATTTGTGAAACCAGATATCTTGTAGTGGCCGTTGACATCGTATTGTGTAAGGAAGAAAAGGAACAGGAATTTAGTTGCCCAGGTTCTTTTGTGTAAACTGAAAATTGTTCAAATTTCCATCTTATACATATATATCTCTTATCTTAAGGCTAATGAGAGTGTAGGTAGTCTTAAGTAAATTCTGGTGTGGATTACACGAGAGCACTAAGGTTACAAAATAGGTATAGAACATACAAATTGTTTGGTTGCTCAGGAAGTAGCGCTCAACCATTTTAAGTATGAGCCCTTTTCCCCCGGAGTGTAAGTTCTCTTGGAAATAGATACTTCTCTGCTATGATTCAGAAAGTTCTGACAGCATAGGCTTATCATTTGATAACGAAATGTGTTGTTGACTTTATGTCAATAATTGTCTTATATTTGGAGAATGAATATTCTAGATAAAGATGATGTAAATGATATTTATTGATGTTTATTTAAGATGGTTCATATCGTGGCGAAGGCTGAAAAAAGAGATCTCAATTTTTTCTTCTCTAATGTCTGTCACTTGTCCCATTCGTTTGCGCTTTAAATCTATGCAAAAATTTTACGGTTTACCCGGTCGGAATCCTACAGCAAAAAGATAAGAATGTCAAACTAATATTTACTCCCCACCCAAAAATTTCCCTGACAAAAAGAACATGTGAATCTAAATTGATTATTTTTTGACGATGAACCTGTATAGGCAAAGTAGGAAGAGAGAGAGGAAACAACAATGTCCTAATGTTGATGCTGTTGATGCGGAGCACCAGCCACATCATGGGCGAAAATAAATTTCGGAAATGCGCACGACAACAATAAAACGCGGAAAGCAAAAGTATCTAAGTGCTGCGTTGCACGAAAATCATTTTATGATTCATTTTAAAGGTAATTTTTTTAAAATAAATATGCAGAGTTGAATCGAATTTTGGCATTGTTTTTGGTCAAATTTTCGACTGGGACGAGTGGGCACGTAAAAATTGTATTTGCCCCCGCTGTACAACTGTACAATTCAGGAAACAGGTTAGTCCTGGGAGAGGGACTGGAACAGGGACAGGGACCGGTACCGGGACGCACTATAGTTTCCAGTCACAAACTTGTCACAAAATTAGCCTAAAGGCTTTAAATAGCCTAGCATCTAGAGAGTCTAAGGCAAATGATTGCGAAAAACAAAACTCTACTTTTCATGTTGAATTACGCTGAAGCCGTTTTCAATTTGTCGTTCTTGGTGTCTGACCATATCTTTAGGTCATCAATCTAAATTACATCATAACATTCCAGCATAAGCCGGACTTTTGTACAATAATAAAAATATTTATTTTCCTGGCGACAAATTTGTTTATCTGACAGCATAATCAACTTTGCGGATTTTGTTGGATTTGTGTGCAAATTTATGAATCGACTGGAAGGCGAAACACTGAGACACAGCTGGAATTTAGAAGTTTTTTGTCCAATTTTTCCAAGAAGGAAGAGGAAGTGTACAACATCTACGGGCGCAAATTGACATGTTCTGTTAAATAATCAAGCGATCAGGGGAAAGAACCGAAACCTCATCCTGCTTCTTCGATTCCTTGGCTATTGATAAATCCAATATTCCTGGTGATTACTCAGAAACAGAGAAGCGACGTTGACAATGTTCGAGTATCTTTCTGCCAAGGATAAACACTTCTGTTTCTCTCTGAGTCCCACTCCCCCTATATCCATTCTTATTTTTGGCCTCTTGCTTAAGCCCTAACCTTTTTCCATCCATTGTTTGTTTTTGCAGTGCACCGATTTGAAACAAGAGTAAGCGTGAGCATAATTATGGGTTTCAATTATTTCAAGAACTGAGCAGTCCCAATTGATGTCGTCCTGTTAGAGTTGTCTTGGAGATTTACCTAGAATCCGCCCTGCTGCTCGCCTTTTGGAATTCGGGAAGTGGGTATGGCTGCTGTTCCTGTGGCAATGTAGGGTAATAATGCAGGGTTGGACTGGGAAAAAAAAATATTATATATAATACATACAGATTTTAAAATATTTTTTAGTCATATAGAGTGAATCAACAAAGCTTTCAAACCTTTTTTAATTTTTAACCTTTCGATACTTAGCTCTTTTACTCATGGCCCATTCAACAAGGGAAACACTGAAACGATTTCCTTTAAAACGTGATTACATTTAAGAACAAATTTATATTCATATTCTGTGCTAACACAGAAACAACATCTGAGACGTCATGCCAAAACAAAAATGTCCTGCCATTAAGAGCTCATTCATAAATCAAGGGCTAGGTATTGTTAATTCTCGATACATTCTTGATGAAGCACTCGAAGGGTTTTTCTGCTTTCTGCTTCCTCATGGTTGTCTTAAGCATGCGGCAGCTGATGGGAAATGTTTTAGGTGTCCTTTTGGGTTACTGTAGCAGCATTTTTGATTGAAACTGATGACAGACTGGTGACTTGCCGTGGGATTCTCTTAAAATTCATCTTTTCATAATATTTTCAACAGCGATTTCCAGAGAGTTCTCATCTATTTTATAAGTCTTATCTAGTTTCTGCATAAACCCTTAACGTGACTCTATCTTTGAACTCAAACATCTTCAGTTAATGTTTGCCTTCCTTTCCAATCGAGTCACTTTTTCCCAGAAATCTTTCCAACATGCTCTAATCAAATATATATAAGCTATACCCAATGCCTATAGTTTCCAGTAGCCACAAAACTGAAGATGAAAAAGACAAAATAACGGCCACAAAGTATTTTAACTTGAGAGCCAAGAAAGAAACGTACACCGAAGTGGAACAACATGTTTGAGCTATAAATATCAATTAACTCAGATAACCTACTTATGCGAGCCACAAATCTACGAATTGGAAAATAAAACTAATTGCAGCAAGTCGTGGTCCACAGATAAAGATACCCTTCAAAGAAGGCTCCGACTTCGGCTCAAGGCAAGAGGAAGTCGTTAAATTGATAGAGGCGCTGGACGAAGGAGCCTGTCTCTGGTTTGATTGTGGGACTGTCACTATAGTTCGAAACTGCGGCAGCCAAGATGACTCACAGTCCCCGACCAGCTCATCTATTATGCCCGAAGGCATCTTATCAGCCAATGCCATGAATTCGATGACGCAAGCAGCAAATGAAAAGTGGAAGTAGATGTAGAAATTAAGATAGTTAATTTACCTTCCCCGGCAATAGGTTCCTGGTAGTCGGCGTTTCTAATATTCTGCTCATTTTGTTTGATGAAGCGATGGCATACATACCCTTTGGTCCATATGGAACCTATCTCGTTATCTCTCGCGTGTGCTTGTTCTAATGGGTCGGCGTTAGTCTAGGAGCCTGCGGGATATTTGCATTTAGCTTTCTCAAAAATGTTTTCTGTGAGACTCAATGTTTGCTTTCTTAGTTTAAATATAGTCACGGAGAGGGTCGGATATGAAAAAAGAAAACTCGAATTTAGGGTATTAAGGGCTGCGGCCCCCGATGTTATCTTTCCATTCTAGTTTCGATTAAATTTTATTACAGCGATTATAGGTCAACGACCGAGTATGATAGTGTTTTTTTGTTGCTAATCTAGAAAATCAACAGGTCTTGGTTATTTTTTAGCTTTTCTAATCTGGAAAAATCCCATGATCTTAGTTAGTAGGTCCAGCTATGTCATTTTTCCGGCTAGATCTTAGAGATTTGTCTTTCCACGGATGTCGGTATGTCCATAGGACCATATCTATATCCATATTAAATAGAGAAAATCGATTTTCGTGTCACAAACGGTTAGGTAGGATAATACACAAATTTTTTTAATTTCTCTCAAAACTTCTGAAGACTAGCTACTTCAATAACACTACCCGAAAAAATCCAACCTTTTCCTCAAGGACCCTAACTTTAAAATTTTCTAAAGAATTATGTATTTATTCCATGGCAAAACTTTTTTTGAATTTTTGAAAACTGATATTTTTCTTAAGCTTTTTTCAGAGGTAGCGCTTCTTTTTTCACAAAACTCTAGTATCTTACGTCTGGTTGTTAAGAACTTTGCTATTTTGAAAAGATCATTCAAACAGCTAGACATTAAGTCCATACACTTTGTGATTTCAGCTTACCGTCTGTGAAATAAAGAGTATTGAAATGCAAAGATAATGATTTTTGTGCGGTATTTAAACAAAAATTTAGACTTTAAAAACGCAGAAAAAGTCGAAAATCCTGTATGCTCTATTTTTGTATGTGTATAGGTGCATTAATTAGGCGTCGTTTAAGGTATTGCTCATTAAAATCTATGTAGATATTTTGGAACTAAAAATCGTCAACCAAACCTAAAAAATGTAAAAAATTAACAAAAAATACCTTTTGGAAGGTTCCGGGCCCAACCTCCAATTCGGAACAAAGCAAACGAAAAAAAGTTGTACATTTTGTACCTGATCGCGTTCCTTTGGTATGATATGTTTTTGACATTTACTTTTTTCGTTATACCCAATCTGAGGTAGGATACCTGTTCAGGTCTTGATCAGCATCAATAGCCGAGTCGATAGAGCCATGTCTGTCTGTCCGTCTGACCGTCTGTCCGTCTTGTTTGACGCCTGGATCTCAGAGACGATAAAAGCTAGGGCAACCAAATTTGGTTTCCAGACTCATGTGATATCACACTGCTACAAGTGTATTTCAAAATTTCGCCCCGCCCCCTTCCGACCATACAATACAATGACCATACAGACAAAAATCTGTGGCAGGCACAATTTAAAAGATACGATAAAACTGAATACGCAGTATCGTATCGTCGTCTAGCGACTCACACGTTCCTTCTCGTTTTTTTTATTGGTGTTATGTTGCTACACGTTTTTAAACATAGGTGATACATTTGGTTTGCTAATGATTGTTAGCATTTATAAAATAATTTAAGTTTTCTGGCTGTCTTCCTTTTTCATTCGAACCAGATTCTATTAGGAGATTCCACACATAGTCGCCTATCATGTTCTCATTCCAAACACCTTTATAACGTTGTTCCAAAGATTTTAATTGTTATTGAAATCTCTCTCCGTGTTCATCACTAACGTCGCCTAGGTTTGTCGGAAAACTTTGTCGACTTTTCCTGAGTTTTTGAAGTAAACAATTTTTACCAAATGCCGCACAAAAATCATCATTTTTGCTGTTCAATACTTTTTATTTCCCAGACGGTAAGCTGAATTCACAAAGTGTTTTAATTATCTTTTCAAAATAGCAAAGTTCTTTACAACCAGATGTAAGATACTAGAGCTACGTGATAAAAAAAGCGCTACCTCTGAAAAAAATAACAGTTTTCAAAAATTCTCAAAAAAAAAATTCTGACAGAAAAAAAAATATCATCAAATCATTTCAAATCCCCAAACCTTTAAGAAAAAGTTGGTTTTGTTCCTTAAGGAAAAATCGTGTGTATCATACAATTTTAAACATTTTATACAGTAACCGAACTTAAAAATGCTGCTATCACGTAAGTAGTCGTGCCAATTTTGAAATCATATAGCTTTCGAGTTTTTCAGTACAAAAATGAGCAATTTAATGTAATTTTCCCATACAAGAAATATAATACTCAAAAGTTTTTTACAGCTAATCCGTTGTTTGTATCCTTTTCTAACATTAAAGATGCCGTAGAGTCTGATTCTCAGACTCAACTAACTTGAACAAAAACTTAATGGAGCATTCATTACTTTCAAAGAAGAGAATAAATAAAAAAGAGTAGACCACAAATTTAGTATTTTGTAACCTTGGTTTGAGTTTTAGGAATAAGGATCTTTTTATCAGTTGAAAACATAAACAGGGCGAATTCTGCTCAGAATTTCATTGCGCGTACTTAAGGGGTGTGATTTTCCGCACACCCTCCAATCTTTCTCCTGTGAGCAGAGTTAGATTTGCAAAAGCTCGTAAAATGTACTACACCAGCAGCAACCGCAGTAGCGACACATCCACTGCAGTGCGGCTGCAAAACGTCATCACCGCTTTTCCTCCGCCTTGATTTTATGGGTAATGCGCAAAGCAGGGGAGAATGTACATAGCACATTCATGCATAACTCAGCTGCAGTCTGGTTCCTGATTTTTGGCTCCTACTGGGCTGCCCCAAATTCGGCGAAAGCGTAAAAATTTTATGGCTGCCGCAGAGAATAGTAGATACGAGGAAGACTACGCGAAGTCAGCGTCGTAAATAAATGTTTGCCCGTAATTAATTTTGCATGCTAGTCAGATAGTAGTGGATAGTAGGTTCTTGTGAAGTCATAAATGACAATAGTGTACACCGCAGCTGATTGTAAACGGCGCATGCTTCTAAATTGTTGGTCTATACTATTTTGACATGCCAAATGTGTCGCTCAATAATTTTTTCTTTGTAGCTCACCATATGCGCACGACGACAAGTTTTAGTATTCAAAGTACGTTTCTTCTGATAATTGTGCGTTTTAGCATTTTGCGAATCATTAAATTCTCTATCCCTATGTCCCCTGCTTCCCCGGCTTCGAGCCTTACTAGTTGTCTTCACACCGCAGTCGATCGAGCAATTTTCGTTCATCTGTTGTATGTGAACTTGTATCTCAGTTAAACGCATTCTCTTCTTTAAGAAAGCGAAGTTGATTTTTGCATCTTTTTACATAACTCAAAATAATTTCCTTCAAATTAATGTTTAGTCTACAATTAGAATAGATTAACTCTGACACTCTCCCCCTGAGTGTATGTATACTTGCGCTGAACATTTTCATAATACTGCGAACATTTCGATCAGGGCAAGCTTTGATCAGGAATTCGGAATATACTGTTATAAATTAACAGTTTAGTAAGGGCTTGGCACTGTGACGAAAGAATGGATGTAGGCCTACGTCAGCGCATCACGTTTTCCCGCCGCACTTACCTTTTTGTGGTGTCATATCTGCTTCTGGCTATAGTGCAGTGGTTAGTAGTTTGTTTGATGTAAGTAATTGTCTAATTCTATCATGTTGTAGTGATCGACTATATGACCATATTTTGCTTTCAGAGATTATACTCGTGATACTTTTCGTGACAGTGAAATAATTTGCTTTATTAACTTCATCCTGGCCATTATACTGTTTCTAGTGTTTGTGTTGGTCGAACAAGTCCGGCACATAAAAATTTTCAACCATATTTTGGCCTTTGTCATCGTGAGTTACTCGAACATTGCATTACATTACACACTGTCAGACTCTCCACTATACCTAGGTGGAGCTGCATATTATTTCGTTGTTCGTTCTGGTAGCCCGTACTTGGGTGCCAGAAATAATTGGATACTTCTTGATCTGTTTGGGCTTCTTCATTTTGTTCCTGACCATTGGTTGCAACCTGCCATTTTCTGTAAGCAGGTATATAGAAACTTAGAGACACTAATTGATCCGTCTTTCCATCGCAGATGGATCTGACCGCGCACGTGGCCCACCTTTTCATACTGACCTTCATTCTTTTGATTGTCTCTGTGTATTTCTTAATAATGCATCTCCATTTAACGGAATTGGTACCATACGCATTTCTACTCTTTGAAATGAGTCTCTCTGTTGTTGCATTCTTGGTGAGTTATCCTCCCAGTCTAGTTGATCCCCTTATCCTGACCAAATCATTTTTAGTTTGTTATGCTTCATGCCCAGACCATCAAGGGCGATCGCTATGCCCAGATGAGTAATCGCGATACTCTACTGGCCTCATTGATATTGTTTCACGAGTTTCTGATAGTCTACACGTTGACTTTCTATTGGCAAATCAACTATGGCTACTTAACGCCCGAAGAGTACTCTTTGCTCACGGAGAGTAGTAAACAAGAGTCTGTTCGTCTGAACTATGCTGATTTCGGAGATGAAAGTAAAATATATGCAGGTTAAATATTATGTAAATTTTTAATAACGGATCTCATTATAGCTGATAATGAGCCTGCGCCTGCTGAAAGCAGTGAAGCCAATGTCGATGCTAATGGCCCATCTGAGAGAACCATAGCTTTTGCACCAATTATCGAAGATCGCGTTGGCGATGCAAAAGCCTAGAATGTTACTGGTGCTCATCGAGAGAACGGAAATGCGATCACAGTTAGTAAGGATAAATCTCCTAAGATTCCTTTGTATGGTATGTAGGATGCATAAGTACATTTTTATGTACAATATTTTCAATGAAACTTCAAATCAATGGTAATAAACAAAAATTGATCCTTTGTTTTTTGTTTCGTTCTTCATCAGTATCATGTTGGCTTTGACTATGTATTTATAATATGTATGAAAATCCCCATTTGTTGACTTTTGATATGTTTGCTTAACATCCATTGATGGTTTTGGATAAATTTGCAGTCGTGGTTAGACAAAGAGACGCCGGAACAGACTGAACAAACTCCTGCCCCATGGATAGACAGCTATGCATGCCACCAACGATCTGCGCAGCTATCGGAAGTCTAGACGGAAGTTTTCTCTGAAGATCTATCTCTTGCTGTGCGTCTGGTTATTCATGGCCCTTATCCAGTGTACAATTTTGTGCCTTTTGTAAGTGAAAATCATCAGTCTTATCGATCTCATAAAATGTTCCGCAGAAAAGAGTTGCGATGGATATTCCAGGATCTTCATTACATCAGCTTTGCGACTTTTGCCCTGTCCGTTTGCTCTTTTATGGTGTTCATATTCTTTGAGAAGCTTCGCTTTACGATGTGCTTGAACTACTTTATAGCATTTGTAATCGTAAGTGGCTATGATGTTTAATGGTAGGGCTCCCTCATTCCTTTCATCTCAGGTGGAGCTGCAGGTCGCGTCCTTGTTTACTTTGATCACTCGCACTTGGTGGGCGGAAATGCTGATCTTCTTTTTTGCGTGCGTTCTTCTGATTATGCTGTTCCTAGTTATAGGAGCAATTCCTTCAAAGAAAGTAAGAGGACTGTATATTTACTCACTTTTCAGTTCTGAACTGGTACCAATCTTAATAGATGGATCTCACTCTGGATATAGCCGTCTTGTTTTATTTGCATTTATCTTTCTGATTGTCGCCGTCTTCTTCCTTATGTTCCAGCTAATAATATGGAGAACGCTCCCATATAGCTTTTTGGTTGTGGAGCTGGCCATTACCATCACAATCCTAGTGGTAAGTTGATACCCTGTAGCTCGTGTGCTCTACTAATTAAGAGTCTGCTAGTTTGTTATGTACCATGCCCAGACTATCCATGGAAACCGTTTTGCCGAAATGCGTTTAAATGATTCTATTCTTGGATCTTTGATACTATTCCATGACTTTCTCATCATTTACTGGTTGACATTCTATTATCAAGTCCACTATAGGCCCATCACCCCAGATAAGTACATAGCTAGCAGCTTAATTGTTCCAATTTCAGAAAGAACAATTACAGAAAGAGCCTGAAACTTAAATATTCATAATGATGACAACTACTATTATGGTAACGGTAAGCTTAAATGTGTCTCATAAAAGGAATTCCTATTGAATGATATTTTGTAGTTCATAAGACTCATCAATCCAGGCACGACAATAAAGATGCTCATGACATCTGGACAAATGATCGAAGCTGGACAAATCAAGATAGAGACAGGTCTCGGGACACTGGATCCGACGATGCCAGAGATAAGGGTGACGGCACGGCTTGGCCTCAAAATAGAGAAAATAAGTGGGAGCCATCAGAGAGAGTCACTTTGCAGCCAAGACAAAGAGGAAGGGACAGCATTTCGACTAAGGAAGGAGGTAGTGATGAAAATGGTGATAAAGTTAGAGATGCAGACAGAAGCTCGATTAACAGTGGACATGCAGAAAGAAGTTGGAATAGAGTAGAAAGACTTCCACCAGATTGGGAGATGCCCACCCATTATCGCCAAGACAGGCGCCATCCAAAAAATAGAGAACCCCACAATGGGCCATTTTTTAAAACTAAGAATCGAAAAAATGATGACCTGGACCGACCAAGTAACGGACTGGGCAGTTATCGAAGTTTCCCAAAGAGTGATGGTACCGATGATGATCGTGATGATGCACATTCTCACAATTAATTTAGATATAGAAACAACTTCGAAGATGCACATGAAGATTCTTTTAGTCTTTTTTTTTCTGTAGTCAGTGGCAGACTGACATCCTCAACCACACATCCCCACATTTTAATTCATCGAACCTTAAAAAATATCTGAGTATATAAAAAAATACGAAAATGAATTTGATCTGAATCCAATAGAGAGCGACTTTTAACTGACCATCAATTCAGAAATAAAGAGGGATATTATGATAAGATCTCGGCTTCGCACGAGTATATCTCCCCCAAATCTCCCTTTTTTTGTAAAAAGAGATGATCACCAAATCAGTTCAAGAGGTGATAAAAGAAGAGCCATTTATCGAATTAACTGCGGTGCTGCCCTTAACTTACATTGAGCAATACAGTATTACAGCCCGTTGCACTATAATGGGTATTGGTATGAATGCTGATAACATATGCTTATCTGCAGGGTTGGCTGCCTTCCATAGTCTTTAAAAGTTTTAATACTTCTTTAGCATTTAGTTCTGGGATTATCTTTTAAATTTGAGGTAATAAGTTTCCCAGTCCAGCATATGTAGCGATTTTCACAATTGTTTTAATCGTTGACTTAATGCATTAAATAGAACATACAAACTTCGTTATTAATCTCAGCTTTCTTCGTTTTACATTCCACACTTTTTTTTGACATTTTGCACATTTTTGGAAATAATGGCAAAAGAGCCAAGCACGTCCACGACACACAGAGCGAAACAGCCGCTGGTCTTGATGTCGATGCCAGTGCCACTCATCAGTTCCCAGTTCCGTTTACATTGCCTCCGTGTCTACTTTTGAGCTTTAGTCTTTCATGCGGCCTGAATCAGATACACGTACACGATGGACGATAATTTTATTTATGGCCTTGTTTGGTGTTTGTTCCTCCCACCCGATCTCTGTGCTTCCTTTAATTAGAAAATTCATCTGTATCTTCTAAGAAGGATTATGGAATTTTTAATTTTCCATCAGCTGTCTAATTTCTGCAACTCAGGCCCGTCGCACTCAGCAACACTCGTATATTTGAATATACATGAATTTCAATCGCAAAATCCTGTTCATGTTATGTATAAAATTATATATGCCCACAGGAAAACAACGATTAGTGTCATTGGTCTTGTTCTTGTCTCCCAATACTGTAAATAAAGCGATTTTTTTGAGGATATTTCTTGTTATATTTGCATAAACATGTAAATTTTCTGGCACTTTTCTTCAGTTCTCATAGAAGACAATATTTATATTATTTCTCAGTTAGCATTGGATTACTTTATGTAATGAATTTTTATAATTTTCTGTTTCAGTGTTGGTTCCTTGGTGATTTATTAAAAAGTGCCTGCGCTAAGGAAATCGTTATTTCTTTGAGCGGTTATGGAAAATTTAATGCACAGAAACCTAATAGATGGAAACTTGGATAGGATAAAGGCAGTTCAAAAAAAATGTAACAACTTCCAAGACTGGAAGAAAACCCATATGTTTCCCTTTGTATTTAATTCCTTGCTGACGATTTCAATTGAGTGGGAAATCCTTTCAGCCTTGCACGTTTCTCCACCATCACCACACCCAGCTATACTTCATTCCATCTGACCTAATACCGGCCAGACGCGTTTAGGTCACGTACATAAATCGAAAACAAACAAAAAATTACCCGAATGTCATCGGATAATTGCTCTGGCCACGTATCCCATAGATTAAAAATTATGGAGGCCAGCCAGATTCACAGTGCAAGTGTCGGATCAACGACTGTTTAAGGATCTTTAAAATGGCAGTTTCAGAGCTGAATAGCTCACAAAGAAATCAAAAGAAAATTGTAATTTAGTTAGCACGGAGTGTTTTCATTTGAGTGTTGTATTTTTCGCTCTTAACAGTCAGGCTTAATATACAACTAGTTTTAATACATTTTAAAATAATATATAAAATAAATAATACTCAGTCTTGCATAATACAATAATATAACAAATCAGTTTGAGGGGAACTGGGGCGGTGTAGGGAGAGTGTAGATTGCGAAACATTACATTTTGGTTAAGAATTATGTTATTAGGCTATAAGTCTCTACATTGGAAACAACATTAGCAGCAGACGACGCAACTATTTACAAGTGTCTAAGCAATTGGCTGCTATCCCTGATCCTTCCACGGTCCCAGTCCACGCTCTTCCCCTTCCTCTGCCTACTGTCTGGGCAATCACGCGACAACAACAACAACCAATGTTGCGCAATCATCGTCAGCACCAGCCGCCGGCAGTAAACTTTGTGCCGGCACCACAGCCAGATCCCTCTGCTCCGGCTCAGCCTGCTTCTCACGGACCAGCTCATCCGGCATGTTAATGCAAATGGCAGGCATGGCTGTGGCCGGTTCGGAGGCGGAGATGGAGATGCAAGCTTTGTCCTCCTCCGCGGCTGCTGCTGCTGACAGTTTGCACTTTTGCAGCTTATTCAGTTGCTGCTGCTGCAGTTCGTCCTTCTCCCAAATGGGTGTGCAGGCGGTGCGTGGATGATGGTGATGATGATGCACAGCTGCCAGACTAGGGTACACAAACTTCATGCCGTAGGCAAAGTGACGAGACTGGTGATGCAGAGCCTCATCGTAGCTGGGCAGCCCGGTGGCAATTGTATAGCAGGGTGGGGATTCGATTTGGTAGAACGCCGCTTCATTGCTGTTCGCAGATGATGGCCGTTGCGACTGGTGAAGGAGCAGGTGGCTGGCATCACAGCTGACCAGGTGGGGCCCTGCTCCCTGCGAGGAATAGGAATCGTTGGCGGAATGGATCTGTGCACGTATATGCTTATCTGAAATGGACAGAGCAGAAGAAGACGAATTCGTTAGTTAAGTTTGTCAGAAGAAAGTTTCTTTTGTTGGGGGTTTGAAAAGGTTCACTGGCTCAATCAGGCTTCAAAGTTTCGACCCTGAGATAACATGTCTTCACCGACTCTCATTACCTTGCTTGTTCATGTCAAAGGACTCTTTTCATAGAAGGACTGACATTAAATTCAATTTAGCGTAAAGGCGCAAACGCTTGATCATCAAATACATTTTGAAAGGGCCCCCAATGAGAAAAAAGGAATAAAAAACAGGCAATGGAAACAAAAAAGTTTGTGCTGACCGGGAATGCCTGCGAGGATTCCAGGACAGCCAAAGTTCCTTCGAAAAAGACTGACAGCCACAGAAACAACAACAACATCAACGTCACTGCGCAATAATATGCCGGAAGTGCGCGCGTGGCACAATGGAATGAAATAAAATACACAGACTGCACTGAAATAAAAGCCGGCGTTCGCCCCGGAAAGCATGCAGCAGAAATCATTTAATTTTTATAATCCCGAACGGCTGCTGCACATGAGTGCGTGTGCGTTGAAATATTGCATTTCAAAATTAAGAAAAATTAAATTAAGTTTGAGAAATTTGCCATTTGCAGCCACAGCCAAACTGCAAACAGAAACATTCCAAAAATGTTATTTGAAATTAAAATTGAACAACATACATACATATATACATGCTCAATTCCATTTGAAGTTATGCTTTTGATTAAATATTTATGAAGCAATTATACGAGTATGTCTGTATTTCATATGTAACACTTCGTTGAGGGCAAACGCTTCCACTATTATTAAATGCAATTTAAGCTCCATTCCATAAATAAATGGTGGATTGTCCAGTCGCTTTTTTCTGATTTGAACACGGGCTGTTAAAACTCGACAATTTTTTAGTTCTGCCTCTCCAAACTCCTTTTTTACCATTCTCTTTTATTTGGGTCCGTTCCCAGTATGTTTTTCAATTAGAGCGCATCGCGGCTGCTCCACTCAAAAGGTGGGCAGGGTCTGCACAGTGGGCACGGATTGGGGCTTAAGCCTGTTGAAAAATTTACGCATTACAATATTAAAAGGCAGTACTGGAGAAGTACCAGTCAGCAGTTACAGTAGCTGGCAGCAGTTGTTGATTTATTGTTGAAGCTGCAAAGGATACATATGTACACACATACATACTACATATATGTATATGCTTTTTGTCCAGGACCGGGACTGAAAGCGGCACCGACCCAATGGACCAGCCGTATAGGGCTCTCTTCTTTTTTTTACGTTACTTCTTTTTGCTTATTTTCGCTTGATGGACAGTTAGGGTTGGACAAGAGGCGTGGCACACACATCCACATTCTGCAGGCTTCATATTTTATGCAAGTGTAAGCCCCCCAGCCCTCTCCTTTCGTGTCCTTTTAAGCATTGCAGATGTCCAGAAAGAAGCCCAGAGAAATAAAGCGAACTAGTAAAAGGTGAGAAAAAGAAAAGAGGCCGAACCGATGCGCTGCAGAGTTTGGCGCGGAATGACGCGGAAAAAATTAGCAAGTCATTTGTTGTTGCCTTTTGTTGCTCTGCTGTGTTGTTAGTTTTTAACATCTCCCTTTGCATTTGCATATCTTCCAGTTCTTGTTGTCAGTTTTGATGGTCCAAAATGTATGCACATATTTAAATCCATTGCAATAAGCCGCAGCTGATTTAGGGATATGGTGGAATGTGGCTCTGCAGAGTTTTGGAGATCGAAGGAGTCAGAACTGTAATAGCTTGCAGAAGAAATTTGTGGAGGTTCAAAACAATTTCGATAGCCAAAAAATATTAATTTTGGAAAGTAAGTATTAGTTTCTGCGCGCCATTCCCTGTGAAACCTTTAACAATTTACAAAGCTTCAAGTCAACAGAAAATGTTCCTATGTTCTTAAGCAAACTGTATGTCTGCTCTGATTCTTTTCTCTCATAGGTTTGAGGTAAATGTTTGAGGTAAGGTACAAATTTTTGTTTGCTCTTTGTGCTGACTCTGTTAATAAATTCAGACGGTCCCTTCACTAATTGATAAGTTGCAAACCCAGGATTGCCAATGGCTGGTCCTGCTTCCGTGTGCGAAAGCTTAATAAATAAAGTGTAAGCCAGGCCGACTGCCATCTCGTAACTGGGCCAGAGACACTCTTGTGCTCATGCCTCGTTAACTATTTATAAGGTAAACACTGTGAGATGAAACATAGAGCGCATTAAACGCACACAAGTTGGAAAGAATACAAACTTTGCAAAACAGTGGCTTAATTATAAATGACACGTACTCCCTCAATCTACTTTGGTTATTCTAAGTACAGGCATCCTAGTAGATGTATGTAATATGTTCATAAAAATGTAATAAGGACAGTGGACCATGGAAAGGGATAAATACCATGACACGAATGAAACTAATTTGCCGGATTGGGCGCCCAAAAGCAGCCAACACATATCGCTCAAATTGATATTTTACGTATCCCCCCAAACCACCTCTGCCTTTGCCACTGAGTCGCGTGTCGTAATCGCAAGGAAAAGTTTTTAAGGTTCGTTAGCATAAAATTGACAGTTTGACAGTGAGTTGGCCATGCTTTAATGCCACGGCCTTTTAGTCCAAGAGTCATGACCGATGCAGGTCCAGGTCCAAGAGGCGGATCCAGACCAGAACTAGAATTAGGAATGAAGACAACTCTGGCCAGTCAAAGTTACCCTAGCTATTCACATTTTCCCTGGACTAAATAAATCATTTGGCTAAATTGGTCTGCAAAAAGTTTGACACTTCAGTTGGGTTGGGAGCTTCTCAGTTGTGTAGGTTGTTTAGGTTGTTCTTTCTATCCGTTCCGCTCTGTTCTATTCGCTGCTCGGTTCGGTTAGGTTTGTGTTATGTTTTTGCTTATTTGGTAGGTGCGTGTGTGTCTAAGTAATGATGTGTAAAGTGCTTAAACATACGATTTATTTTTGGGATTTTCAGCGGGTAGCCCTCTGTATGTGTAACGAAAAGCGGCTACTGGTTGGTACAACAGGTTAGCGAGCAGATAAGATATGTTACATTTGTACATTTCACCCGTATTAACCAATGCTACAACATAAATGGGTTCAGATGTGGTAATCTATCCACTAAAGCTTTAGTTGCATACCTATAAGAGTTTGTGATTGATTTTGGTATTAGTATGGGAGAGGTGACACATTCAGGAATATCTTACTCAAGAGATATTGTTATTTTTGATCTCTCTTAAATACAAATTTTTGTCTTCCAATTTCCAGTGACTCCTTTAACTACACAGATAGAATCACTATGATATATCAGTATTCCCTTTTATCACTTCCCTCTTACTTCCAATAAAATATTACCTTGCATATGTCAGCGCGCATTTTTCCGCTTTTATATGCATATGACAAGAAAGAAGCACATTTTGGGCATCAACTTTTAGGGGTCGCTTTGCTCTCCATACATTACCACACTCATAAAGAGGACAAAGCCTTTGGCAGAAACGAGTCAATTTAATATTATAAATATGCGGCCCATATATTTTGTGGCATAATAAACTTTTGTATCTAAAATTACAACAGAAACGATGCAAGCGACACAATTTTCCAAAGCCTCCAAATAAATTTATGGTTTTTTTGGCCATAACAGTTTGCCCTGACTGAAAGAACCTGAAATAAGGGATCGGGCAGCGGAGGACTCTATCTGGCGGTCCTGTGACCCTGACCATTTTCTGCATTTTATATTGCTTAGCGAGCTGAATAAATGGCATAAGATACCACTCTGCGAAACATTTTGATTAAAGTCTGGACATAAAAGCCAAATATGGAGCAAAATGTGGGGTAGGGATTCTGAACTTACTGCATTTCTTCCATGTTCGAAATTTTCGATAGAAGTAACAGCTGAATAGGATGAAGACCAGGGATAGCACCACCAGTGAGCTGACCACGCCGATCCACAGATAGTTGATTATCACATGCATATCGCCGTCTCCAAAGACCTGGCCCCACCAACCCGCCGGTTCGCCGCTATCCTCGGCCCGGTCCCGAAGGTCGGCCAAGTCCAGCACCACCGACTTGGAGAGCTGCTCGGTGCTGATGCTGCCTTCATGCGCCCACCCGGAGGGTGGTACGGCGTCATGCGAGACGGCGGCACTGCCGATCCGCTGAAGCAAGGCGTTGAACGAGTTGAGGGAGTCGATGTGCCGCAGATCGTGGGCGCTGGGTATCTCGAAAGTGATCTGATTCTGTAGCATGTGCTCAGCAATGGCCTCGGGACTCATGCTGCTCGCCGGGGCTGAGATGAAATCCGCGTACAGCTCCTCGCTTGTTGCTGCCACTGTGGCTGTCTCTGCTAGAGGGTAATCCGTTGTGCTAATCATTTTGCTTTCTTTGTTGGATGTTGGGGAATTCTGTTTCGCTTTGCTTTTGGGTCAGGCACACGTACACAGTTCACACGCGACACGGCACATAAACAAATCGTTTCGCTAAATATATACAGTCATGGATTTTTCAAAGTTGTGGCCTCCCGCTCGCGAATGCGGTTCGTTGTTTAATGGTACATTGCTACGTTTTAAATTTGTTTTTCGATGTGAAACAACCGCTCGTTGATATTTTGTGGGATGTCAACGGAATTTTTCTGAATTCAGAATTCTGTTCTATTCTCTTCCGCGGTCCGAGAAAGATTGAACAAAAATCCACAGTCGACAGTGTTTTTATGTTTTGAGGGTGAAGTCTCTCTCGCTCTATCTGTATCGCCTTCGTTCTCTTGGCTACGTTCTCTTGGCTACGTTCTCTTATAGATGGGAAAACAAGGCACAATTTTATAGGTTTGGACTACTCAAGGAGCCTGATAAATTAATGCCTGTGTACCGGGTAATATTTTTTTAGATTAGCAGTTTTTGTATGATTTCGAATATTCAAAAACCGTATTAAAATTAAAATAAAGCATTTCCCATCTATATATCGGTAATAGGGACAATTTCACAAAAGGGCATACAATCATCTGAATGTTGGATTTTACTAGTTAAGTCTTACGTTACTTTTACGTTTTCTTTCAATCGAGATGCTGGAAACTGGGCTTTATCTTTGGTAAGATCCATACGCGTTCAATCATTCATACTTTCTGTGAATCTGCTTGTTACTGACCCGGTCTCTTGGTCATGTCTTGAATACAATGCTTTCTTAAGAAAATATCACCTCTAATTCTCGTTTTAGGGGCAGCTTTTGTGTACAAATGTTTGAGGCAATGGCAAACAATGTAGAATTTTGCGACCGATAGAAAAATCGTACGACTATAAACTAATTTGCTTGAGGTATATAAATACATACATATGTATACTCGTATGTCGCACTCAAAACCGGTTAAGCCCTCTTTGCTCTTCTCTTGAGATGGGCCAAAGAGCTAATGCGCAATCGCAAAATTTCTCTTTAAAAGAGTATAGTTACACTGTCTTTTCTCTTTTAAAGTGCGTAGTTACACTCTCTTTTCTCTTTAAAAGAGCATAATTACACTCTCTTTCATCGACTCCCACACCTGAGAAATGAGAATTCGCCTTTTTTGTTCAATTGCCGAATTATGAAGAATGGGTGTGTACCAACTCCAAACGGTAGGGGTTTTGTAAACCGTCAGGAAAATATACATACGTAGTTTTCCAGCAACTAGTTTCGGCAGAGTTTTAATTGCTTTAGGAAATTACAATAGATACCCGATAATGATAATAAGCACTTTGGGCCAAAGTCACTAGATAAATGCATTAAGAACTTTTCCAGGCCTCGGCGTAAACTTCTGCGAAGAAGTGCAGTGCACTTTGGGTAGAGCCCCAGGTGGTGTCGCTCATCGTTAATTAGCTTTTGACTAATATGGAGATTAAACATAACCTGCTTCCAATTATATGCTTTCGAAAGAAAACAAATATAGAATGGTATTTGGAGATTGGGAGGCAAAAAAACCGTGGATTCTAAGTCATAACCTGTTAATATTCCTTTGTGTGCATATAATTAAATTTTAAAAACGTTAATTTTGAGCTTTTTATATGATGCATACGTTATTCAAGAGACAGCCCAGGGACAGCGTGGATGATTTTCATCTGGCAAGGAAAACAGAAGCTGAAGACAGACAGGTTTTGAATGCACCGAAGAAAACTCGTACGAAATACTCGTTGCTATATTTGCTACCTTAATACGGAACCGCAACATGCAGATGCTGTATGGCACCAAAATAAAAGTAAATTCATTAAAAACTCCATCGTTAAAACTCCTGACACCTCACTTGAATGACGTGAAATAACTGGAGAAAAATGTGAAACTTGTGTTCTTACTAGAAGTAAAACCATAAACCAGGCTAGATAGAAGGAGCGAAGAAAATAGACTGCATCAAAAGGAGACAGTGTTTCCCCTTTCGCCTCAACCATCCTACTTATCTTGTTTCACTGAGCTTCTATCAGACTTCACTTACATACTCTTTAACATGTCAACACGTCAGCCGTGTTTGTGTATCTGTGTGCGGTATATCTTTGTATGTATGCAGTATAACGGTGTTGGTGCATGGAAGGAGTGTGACATAGTGACATAATAAAATGTTACTTTAGTTAGCAGTTTAGACGGGAAAAATGCATGAAAGATGCGTCTTCTGACTAGTTGATGCTGCATAAGTAAACTGGGCTTTTATGAATGTATTTGTGCTAAGAGTTCGCTTCCACAGAAGGGAAAAGAAACGAGTTTCTCAGAGAAATACTGAGAATAAGCTTTAACAAAATGTTGTGTTGGTTCGATTCTAATCAATCCCAGCTCCAAAATCTTATTTTCCTTTTTACCTTAGCTACATGGAACTTCTGGCATAATTGCCAACAATTAACATAAATCAATCAAAGGTAAAAAAGTATCTTTGGGTTGATGAGAAGCATGTAAATGACTGTGAAATTGCGCAGAAACTTTAGGATGCAATGGAATGGAATGCAAACAATGGCAAAGAAAATTCAATCATAAGCCGTCTCCAATGTCTCTGCTTGGCCAAAACAAATAACATTGCATAAGTCGTGCTGCAGTTGTGGTTATTATTGTTTTTTTCAGTGCTAACTGGAATTGTGAGTATTGTACGAGTATGTGCGCTTGATTAGCGCTGACAACATATGTAGGCATCGCTTCAGACAACGAATAGACCATGGCTAGACCACGAAAAGGACTGCCAACATGGGGAGCTACATATTTTGACAAGAACAACAAATGTACAGGCGCAATAATTCTTGCATACTCGTACAACTAAACAAAGGGACGGGCCACTATCATGAAGCAGTTCTAAAAGGGTTTGCAGTTGAAATATGCTCATGACAATGCTACTTTAGGTTATGCAAATACAGCTAGACAGAGAGTAGACGCCACAAAATTCAACACTGATTTTTTTTTTTGGCACCACAGCATGTTTTAGCCAACCAGCTGAATAAATCGTGCAGATATTTTAAGAAAAATCCGTTCTTAGAATCCATAGTTCTAAGTGTTAAGTAAATTACTATAACACCGTACTTGTCCACCGTCCGATGTGGACTTTGACGAAAGCCTTAACCTATTCTTAGAGACTCGTTAGAATGTTACTTAAGTTTACTCCATGAAACTTGGTTCAGGACATATAATGTGATGATTTAATGTGATTTAATAATGTGATGAAGACAAAACCCCAATTTATTTAATTTGTATATCTACGAAAGATTTTTTTTCTCAACGACTTTTTGCAACTGTTGTACTGTTCGAGGCTAATTAATCTATTTCAAGAGCATTCCTTGCTATTTCGACCTACATTTTTTCCTATTCATTGAGGCTTTCTCTATGGCACATGGTATATGACCCTTCTCTTCCCCTCTCGTATGTCTCAAAAGTTTTTGCTACCCCTTGCCTGCTTATTACAAACAGGCTCAGAACAAATTTATTTCCCATAATTCAAGGGTGGCAACAAAGACAGAAACAAAAATTTATAAAAAAATTCAAAAAGGCAGAGCCGCGACAAGACTGTGCCGCTGTCTCCGGCTGTGGCATCCGGAAACTGGTGCACGCTTCCGCTTTTGTGCCTTAAAATTAATGAGCTGAGCAGCGTTGGCAGCGAAGGCATCGCCACACTTTTCGCAACTAATTCCCAACAACTTGTTACAGCAGCAAAACTTTTGCAGCACATCAGAATCGGAATGGGCAGGAGAAGATGGAGAATGAACACTTGAAAAGGACCTACGACCTTCGTGCCAGTTCCTGCCTCACGTCGCACGTATCCGTATCCGTGTCTATCCTCTTCTCACACCCTCGCCCTTCCCACTATCGTGGTTTTCCGTCCGTCTGCGCTAGCAACGTTATTTGCGCAAAATTTTCGCTTCAAAGTTTGCTTATTGTTTACGTGCGTTGCTTCATTAAGACCCAAAAAGGTGAGGGGCGGTGGCTGTGTATGCTCCTGTCCGATTAGTTGACATACGGATATAGTTACTGGCGTACAAGGGTCAAAAGAAATATAATAGGGTTAGGCACCGCAAACTTACAACTGTATAGTTAAGATTTTTTTTCTTCTTGATATAGAGTTTTACATACTTGTATATAGTGTAAGTTTTTAGAGACACTATGTGACTAATAAAATGCGAATTTATGCTTGCATACAAAATTGATAACTAAATATTTAGGAAGTAAATTATATTTTGTATATATATTATGTTATCGTCCTTATCATTATATTGTCAGGGTATTGTGGTTCAATCATTTCGCAAATGTAAGGGTATAAAACGAAAATCGAAAATAACAAATTATAAAGGCTGTTAAAATTAACCTTCTTTTAAAAAGGATAAGCGGAAAGATACACGCCTTGCCTTGATCGGCGAATATGTATATTGATCAAGAACTTACTCTCCAGAGAATACTATTAAGCGAATTGGTTCTATATAATTAGAAAACTTTGCGACTTTTTAAATAATTCGCTTAATCACTTGAAGTGCACCAAATGACGACGACCAAGTTTGTCGGAAATGCCAATGACAGCCTTCTGGCCCTTAATATCACAACTGGCAACTGGAAACAACAAAAATGCGTCGCAAGCCAATAAAATGTAACTATCCAAATCGCATAAGAACTCGTAAACGACTGCTTGAATTTGGGGTGGAAATAATGAAATTTTTGAAGAGCATGCAAATAATTATACTTTTACTTGTGTATTCAGAAACACAATTAACTAACATTCGTTAGACTTTTTCCAGATTTCCAGTTACACTGGATTATAACTACGAGTATGAGATAACTAAACAGATTTAGCTAATCTAAGCGGATCAGCAACAGTTATTATTGGTTGAGTTATGTAACCAATCGTATAATACAACTGTAGAATTTTAGCAAATGATTACCACATTACCAACAGAAAATTAACTCTTTAAGGGTTCACGTTGCAGCAATAGCTGCTAGCCGTTATGTGCCAAAGTTCTGGTGCAAACTTAAAAACATCAAAAATATACCCCCTTCCTGTGACTACAATATGAAAAGCCCACAATAAGTACAACAACAAAAACTACAAAATCAACCATAGCAAAAATGGCCAGTGCTTAAAAAAACACAAAGGGATCGACCTACTCTGTTCGTGGCTTAGCATAAATTTGATGCCAGGACTTCCAGGACCGCTCCTGCCATGGCTGAGCAAGCAAAAATTAAGATGAGATGGTAATAACGATAAGACGCCTGTACATTAGGCATGCCACGCAAAAAGTACAAGTCCATAAGGCTAAGAGGAACAGGCAAAAGCCAACGGCAAGGATACAAGATGGCGTTAAAAGCTAAGATGAGGAATCTTTGTCAACGACGTTTACGGAAGAGATTCCCAGAGGGGGAATAGTTGATAACGATGTTATTAGCATCGAAATTTATATGATAGGCCCTGAGATCTTCTTCGAAAACTAGGGAGGTAGCTTGGCATACAGAAATTTGTGTTTATTTGGCTCACGCTTTTAATTAAAAATTGTCATCCCAGCAAATAGAAAATTATGATTAACGTTTTTTGCTGACAAAATGCTGACCCAGAAAAACACACAAAAATTTTTGAAAAAGTGTGTTTAGTGCGACACTGCTGACTCTTAGTATGTTGAAATTTTTCTCTCACCATGTACTTGGATTTGTCTTTGTCTTATTGAAAATATAAAAATGTTGCTTTGAATAGTTGGTAAATAAAGAAGAAGAAAGTAGTGTACAGCTTTAGAGGCGGGAAGGGAACATGCTTGCGGTTATTTTAAAATAGTTTATTAAATGAAAACTGGATTAAAATATTGCACCTTCTACATATTCAGTAGTGTCCAAACTGAAGATGACGTTGTTTTAAAGGACGGAATAATTAGGGAATAGTAACAAATAATACAATACAACAAAATGAACAAGATGTAACGTGTGAGTCGCTTCTGTGGACGCGACTCTACTTTTATACCCGTACTCAGTCAGTATATAAATTTTTGAGCTTATGATTTATGTAGAATTTTAAACAATTTTACATTTTTTTGCTACATCTGTTATCTACATCTACAATGTGGATTCTACATGTACCATTTAGATTCTATATCTTCTCCGCTAGCGGGCACTCGCGCACTGAACGAGGCAGAGTGTTCGAGCGAGAAATATAATGAGTAGGGGGTCTCTTGCTGGAGGAGGTGGGGGAAGCAAATGAAAATTATTTTCTTATTTTGACTATAATTATGATCTGATTTGATTCAGATTCTGCAGTCTGGTCTATATATTGTTATTCTCTACGATATTGCGTTTTTAGTTTTATCGTATTTTAAAATTTTGCCTGCCACAGATTTTTGTTCTTTGTGGTGGCGGAAAGTAGCAAAATGGTAGCAACAAAATTTGGTTGCTATAGCATTTATAGTCTCTGAGATCTAGGCGCTCATAAAGACGGACAGACGGACGGACAGACGGACATTGCTATATCGACTCGGCTATTGATGCTGATCAAGAATATATGTATATACTTTAAGGGGTCGGAAACGTTTCCTTCTCTACGTTGCACACATCCACTTTTACCACAAATACAGTATACCCCTTAACTCTTTTTGAGTACTGGTATAATAAAGTTCAAATTTGCATAAATTCACCTGTTTGCAATTTTATTGGTCGCTGCATTTCTTGTGTACCCTTCACCAGAGGGAATACTAGAACTGATCGGACTGAAGGCTCGTTTCTTCTCTGCTAACATAAACTTGATATTAAGCCGTTGGTGAGTTCTGGTTGAGTTACTCTATTTTGAATATAACGATTATTGCAGACTTTCTTTGCATTGTCCATCTTTGTGTTATCCCTATCCCTTGGGCGAGGTATGCATCTTTTTACAGCCAAATTGACAGGTGCATGACACTTTGTGGTACGGACAGCCAGCGAAAGCAGGACATACCCAGAAATCCAGAAGAAAATTTTTGTCTGCCCTACTCCTTTGTTGGAGGTGTTAAAATTCCATAAAAACGAGTAAATCGCAAAAGCCAACGAAAGCCGATATCTTGTTATCCAAACTCAATCTATACCTCAATCCAATTGACCAGTCTTCGGTCTGTGCATCTATAACCACCGCTTGATGTCAATTAAATCGCGACAAAATAAATTCATGTATATAAAAGAAGAAAGAACCAACTTAAAAACTATTAGTAAAGTATTTTAAGAATGACATTTAAATTTTAAAACTGTTCGCTGAAAATTGGAGGTCTTCGTTCTTCAGTAATTCGATTAATTGAGTAATGCTGAATTTTTACTAAAAATCCCAGTGATTGTAGATTACAATATAAATGTTCATAATTAAGCCAGTTTTACCTGAAAAATAACAATTAAGTGGATTTCAGTATGTTTTCCTTTATTTTATTGAATCAAAATTTCATTCGAACTTTTTTTAAATATTTAAAATGTTCTAAGTGATCGATATCTATCGTGGCTGATGGTCGTGTTCTACTTCGCTCCTCCTAAAAAGTTTTATTTTCAACGTTTAATTGAATATAATTGTGTTTTATTAGTGTACCTTGTGTTGTGAACCGACCGTGCAATCTGTCCACTACCTGTGCTCGTTTATTTAGCGTATTTTTGTGTACTAATTTCATATCTGAAATCAATTGGTCTTCCTCTTTTCTTCCGTGCATTCGTACTCACAGCTGTGTTGTTGTTGACGTTCGCTTGATACACTCTCTCTGAGCCGCTCTCTTCTTTTATCTCCGTTCTTACCGTTCTTCCTACATATTTGCACTGATGCTCTCTGTTCGTCGCCTCTCTGTGCCCGCCTAAAGCTTTGTGTTTATCTTGTCTCTCTGTGTTTATCTCGTTTCTCTGTGTTTAAGCTTGGATTGCTTTTCTAAAGATAACTGCGCTTCGAGCGGCCACCGTCGAACGCTTGTTGTTGTTGCTTCAATCTTTGTTATTGTCTGTGCGTTTATCTGAGTGTTCCGAATTGATTGCTACCTATTCCCCATATATTTTTCTTTTTCGTTCGGCCTACACTCTGATAATGTTAAGTAGAGTTGGGTTGCTCATGAGTGAGTGAACAAAAATGAGCTGTTCACTTCACTGAGTGAACTGAACATGTTCACTAAATTTTTGTTCAGTTGTTCACTTGTTCAGTTGTTCACTCAGATGTTCAGTTGTTCACTCAGTTGTTCACTTGTTCAGTTGTTCACTCAGTTGTTCAGTTGTTCACTTGTTCAGTTACTCACTCAGTTGTTCACTTGTTCAGTTGTTCACTCAGTTGTTCACTTGTTCAGTTACTCACTCAGTTGTTCAGTTGTTCACTCACTTGTTCAGTTGTTCCCTGTTCACTCACTTGTTCAATCAATTAATCACAAACATTTTTTATCTAGCACAGCACTTCTGAATCTCAGCCACTAGTCCAGGGCTCTAAGCTTGTTTTATCCATGAATAATGATCTCCACATGCCGTATTGAAATATATTCTTCTTTTTTTTTTGTCTTATTTTTTATTAAATATTCCTACCGTATTGAAATACATGAATAAACTTTTTTTTGGCCTTTTCTTTTTCTTAATAAAATATTCTTACTTTTATGTATTGTTATCCGATATTCTTTAATATTTGGGTGGGGGCGTTTTGCTAAACATACTTATTCATACATATGTACATCTATATTTATGTATATATTTCGAATGTACCACAAAAATTAACTGGGAAAAACAAAGCATTGAATTGAGTGAACCACTGAACAGGGAACAACTGAACAACTGAACAAGTGAGTCAACAGGGAACAACTGAACAAGTGAGTGAACAACTGAACAAGTGAACAAGTGAACAACTGAACAACTGAGTGAGTAACTGAACAAGTGAACAACTGAGTGAACAACTGAACAAGTGAACAACTGAGTGAACAAGTGAACAACTGAGTGAACAAGTGAGCAACTGAGCAAAGTGAGTGAGTTGTTCACTCACTTAAAATTGAGCAACTGAACTTGTTCACTAAAGTGAACACTCTTTACCCAACTCTAATGTTAAGCCAATTTTCACCTACTGTTGGCTGTGTGATAACGTGGCACATACGGTATGCGCTGACCTCGGCCAAATTGGTGGACGCGTGGTCGACTTAATAAAGTCTCGCTGTGGCCTTAACTGGCCATGCTGGGACTGCAGGCAGATTGAAAGCGACATGCGAGTTTTTATGAGACAAACTCATAATAAATTCACGGCCGTCAACTCTGGATCCCGACTGTTACATGGAAAGTTTCTTTCTATGGAGTCTCATTTCAGAAATCTTAAAATTCTGACTGAGTCGCCTTAGAGAAAGAAAGGTAACAACAGTCTGCCCACTGGTAATAATTGTGTTTTCCTTGCAGTTCCTGGATCTCCTCCACCCCCAACTCGTTCACCGTCTTTAACAGACATTGGTGCTGTCGAACTTGGATGCAATGGGGCACCGACTGTGGCATCTGTATCCGCCCCTTCAACAGCCGCCTCTCCCGTGCCTGTGTTTGACTGCGAAGTCAGGCGGGAAGTCAATGATGATCCTGTCGCTGGAGCTTCGGGGCCTTCACTGGAACCCACTGACGCTGCCGCCAGCATGGATGTGGAGGCTCCGTCTCCATCCATTGTCAACCCAGAATATGGCCCATTATCTGCCGATTCTGCCCTTCAGGTTGAATCTGATCCGCCGGTTCTACCTAATAGTTCTACGTTCCCTCCATCTATCCTAACTGCTGTCGCCCCTCTAAAATCTATTTTCGTTTCTCGACTGATGACATCGGCTACGGAAGTCCTGGTCAGGGACTTTATCTTTATCTTTATCTTGACATTGATGATTCCTCAGGTCTTGTTGTAACTAAATTTAACTTTATAGTTAAACGCAACATATCTTCCTTCAAAATACTCGATCCTGACAAACATGTCAGTAGTGTGCTCGACCCCTCCTTCTGGCCTGAACATACTATCTGTCAAGTGTTTACCAATCGTCCCTCTAGCCCTGAACGATGAGTGGGTGTCCTTCCAACTCCATCTCCGACTTCTTTAACTTCTGTCCGTCCAACTCCATCCTCGGCAACTTTACCCCCGGCCTCCAAAAAACTAATTTCTCCTCTTTCCCTTAAGATAACCTATCAGAATGCTCGTGGCTTGGGCAGTAAGCTTAACAAGCTATATACTTACAGTGCATCTTTCGAGACTGATGTAATCGCTTTTTCCGAAACCTGGCTCAACTCCTCTATTTATGACTCCGAGATTCTCATTGACAAATTTAACATATATAGGTATGATCGTCCATCTCGTGGTGGCGGTGTCCTGATTGCTGTTCGTTCGAACATCAAATCGTTCACGTCGATAGGCTTAATAACATTGAAATTATTGTGGCTAAGCTTTGCTGGCCCTCATCTAATCTCTTTATATCCTTGTCTTACATTCCACCGTCCTCCGAATTCTCCACTTATATGCTTCACGTTTTCCATCTTGATCTCGTGTTTTCTTCCGACATATCGAATACCATGGTCAGCAGAGGGACTCCACTATCTTTCCCAGAAGATCCTTATCATCCCACTCTTGATATTTCCGTGCAGTTGCCCTCCTCTGATCCCATCAAATCTCCCGTTAAGCCACCGTCTATGTTTTGCTTCAGGAAAGCAGATTTTTCGTGCCTGAATCTTGCACTTTCTCAGCTTGATTGGTCATTTCTCGACGACTTTCATGAAATTGAGCCGGCTACAAATGCATTTTATTGTTCGCTGTTCAATGTCTTTAATACCTATGTACCTTTAATTTCAAATCTCGCTTGTATAAAAGGTTTAAAAGAACTGGCTCGCAATCTGACTTCTCTAAGTATTCAATCGCTAAGAGTAAATTTCTTTTATTTAATAAAACATGTTATAATGACTACCTGTCTAAATTTAGAAATAGATTTAAGCGTGATCCGAAGCAATTTTTTAGGTTTGTCAACTCGAAACGTAACTCTTCCCAATTTCCTTCATCTTTTTCTTTTAACGGTTGTGACGATTGTGATAATGATTGTGATATTGCTAATCTTTTCGCCTCATTTTTTCAACTCTGCTATTCAGTTCCCTCTAATAACCATCCCTCTATTCTGGCTTCTTCTGACATACTTCGTCCCAATCAATCTTATCCTTTCAATATGAATAGTTCTAACTGTATCTATCCCCCCTTCATCGACAATAATTACCTCTTAATTAATTTAAAGTCATGTAAATTTTCCTTTTCTACCGGCCCCGATATGGTTCCTAATGCTGTCCTTAAACTTTGTGCAGATTCTCTCTGTGTGCCCCTCCATAAACTGTTTAGCCTATCTCTCGAGCTCGGAGATTTTCCCACTGTCTGGAAAGAGTCATATATTATTCCCATTCATAAAAAGGGGTCTAAATCGGGTGTTTCTAATTACCGTGGGATCTTCAATTTATCTGCTATTCCCAAACACTTCGAAAAAATAATCACTTCCCAGCTCCAACACTTTTGCCGTTCCTTATTCTCTGAATCGCAGCATGGATTTGTAAAACGTCGGTCTATTGCGTCTAACTATTTTTAGTTCTATTGGGTCAGGATAATATCCATAGTGTGATAATCCATGTTCTTGTCCTTTTCATATTAAGTTATAGTTTGTTAGCTTAACTGCTCATAGTTGAACCTTTTAAAATAAATACAAATACAAATACAAATTTCCAAAATATCAATCTTATTAATATAAATTTGTAACAATGGATTAATTAAGGTGTCAGCTCTTAATTGCAGATACTGAAGTGAATTCCGTCGTGAAAATAAATTCAACTTCAAAAGTACAGTCTGTCAGTCGTTTGATAAACTCTAGTTACCAGCTGCGTCCCTTATTTGAACTGCGGCTGTCTGGACGGGTCTATCTTCATTTAACATCAGTGGATTTCCTGCGAAAAAACCCTTACGTTGTCTTTAAATAAGTCAACGGATTGTACATTGTTCACGTAGCGATGACGTCGTCAACATATGTTTCGTCTGTGCACTTTTTCTCCAACTAGATCTCGGTCAGTCCAATTTCCCATTGTGCTTTTCCCGGCTGTTGTATACCGCACCGCATATTTGTATGACTTTTCTTGATTCTTAACGAGTTCAAAGTCTGACAGTTTCACTGAGCATCGAATCATCGATCAGAGGCCACTAGGGGAGACCCAATAAAAATGTTTTCCAAGCGAAAGCTTTCTGCTCTTATCTCAAACGCTTTGGTTTGTTTTTATGGTATTTAGATTGACCGTTTAAAATTTATTTGTATATATTGGAGAATATCAACAACATAACAACATATTTTAAAATACACACACGCTTATAAATTGTTTTTAAAAATATTTGTGAATGGATTAGATTATTTTTGGGAGTTTCCTTAAATGTATATTAAAATAAGTTGGTATGTTTAAAATAAAAATATAAGTAAAGTTCTTCAAAGAAAGATGAAACTTTGAAATAGCCAATTATTAAAATATTCTTTCTTGGGACTTATACAAAACAAAATATTTATTATTTCATTTTTGACCAAACATTAAAAGGAATGCTCAGATAACCAATTCCTATTGTTCGTTTGAAAGACATGAAATGAATATTATTATACCCGTACTCAAAAAAGAGTTAAGGGGTATATTAGATTTGTGGTAAAAGTGGATGTGTGTAACGCAGAGAAGGAAAATTTTCCGACCCCATAAAGTATGTATATTCTTGATCAGCATCAATAGCCGAGTCGATATATATGTCTGTCTGTCTGTCCGTCTTGTTGAGCGCCTGGATCTCAGAGACTATAAGAGCTAGGGCAACCAAATTTGGTTTCCAGGCTCATGAGATATCACACTGCTACAAGTGTTCTTCAAAATTTCGCCCCGCCCCCTTCCGCCCACACAAAGGACGAAAATCTGTGGCAGGCACAATTTTAAAGATATGATAAAACTAAAAACACAGTATCGCACAGTGGTCGATTCTGCCTATCTGGCAGGCAATAAATCAAAAATTAAAATGTCGAATCTTGTTATTAATTTTTTTACTTTTTGGAAAGTAAACATCCCACTGATATTTATTGCTATATTTATATATTTTTCGTTTCGATAGTCCAGTACCTGCACGCGGTTGAATCGCAAAAAACTTTTATGTCCATACCTAAGTAAATTTTAGAGCCTTTTTATGGCTTTTTGTAAAGCAAAATAAATATTAATGTTTTGTGAATTGTATTAAAATTACCATCCATTTTGATCATAGTTAGTAAGTATTCAATAAAAACGAGAAGGAACGTGTGAGTCGCTTCTGGGGACGCGACTCTACTTATACCCGTACTCAGTCAGTATATACATTTTTGAGATAGGCTTTTTAGAATTTTAGAAAAAAAAAAATTTACATTTTACATTTTTTTGCTACATATGTTATCTACATCTACATCTTCAATGTATATTTTACATCTAACATGTAGATTATACATGTATCATTTAGATTCTGCATCTCCTCCGCTAGGGGTTGCTCGCGCACTGAACGCGGCAGAGTGTGCGAGCGAGAAGGAGAATGAGTTTCGTGTCTCTGGCTGCATGAGGCGGGGGAACCAACAGAAAATTAATTTCTTCATTCTGGCTATAATTATGTTCCGATCTGATTCATATTCAGCAATCTGGTAGATATGGTCATTCTGTACGATACTGCGTTTTTAGTTTTATCGTATCTTTAAAATTGTGCCTGCCACAGATTTTCGTCCTTTGTGGGGGCGGGGCGAAATTTTGAAATACACTTGTAGCAGTGTGATATCACATGAGTCTTGAAACCAAATTTGGTTACCCTAACTCTTATAGTCTCTGAGATCCAGGCGCTCAACAAGATGGTCGGACGGACAGACGGACGGACAGACGGACATGGCTATATCGACTCGGCTATTGATGCTGATCAAGAATATATATACTTTATGGGGTCGGAAACGTTTCCTTCTCTGCGTTGCACACATCCACTTTTACCACAAATCTAATATACCCCTTAACTCCTTTTTGAGTACGGGTATAAAAATTTAAGTAATTTTGCTTCTGAGTGAAGTGTACCGCAGAAATTTAAAATACTTAAAACAACAAAGAAAATTTTTTATTTTTGACCTATACCTTTTTTGTATTAATATAAAGTGTTTGTAAAAACATTTTAAAATATTTTAAAATACAAAAAAAAATATTTTTTTTAAAATTTATTTTTAAAAGTTTTTAAGTTAAAAATAAAAATTAAAAATTTATTTAAATACTCCACTGATTTATATTCCAAAATACAAAAATATTTTAATTATTGCCTGCCAGATTGGCAGAATCGACCACTGTGTATCGTAGAGAATGCTTATATATACCAGATTGCCGAATCAGATCAGATCATAATTATAGCCAGAATGACGAAATCAATTTTCAGTTGCTTCCCCCGCCCCTTCCTACAAGAAAACAAACACTCATTCTCTCTCTCGCTCGCACACTCTACCGCGTTCAGTGCGCGAGCAACCCCTAGCGGAGGAGATGTAGAATATTAATGGTACATTTAGAATCTACATTTTAGATGTAAAATATACATTGTAGATGTAGATGTAGATAACAGATGTAGCAAAAAAATGTAAAATGTAAAATTTTTTTTTTAATTCTAAAATTCTAAAAAATCATGCTCCAAAATGTAAACACTGACTGAACTCAGTGATCCTAAAACCGAAAACAAACAACCCAAAAATGTAGGAACCATTTTTTTCTGACTGGGGCATCTAATCAAGTTACTCGGAGAAGAAATATTCCAAGTGCGTACTTCAACCAACACATAATTAAGCCTAATAAATTTCTAATTATCAGAGGGTCAGACTAAGTGAATAAAAAATGACCGAAAGACTCACTCAGCCGCAGGACCCTCGACGAGCATATGGTCTGGCTTGGGTTTGCAAATTAACCCTTTTCGTAGAATCAGCAACATCCAGCTAAAACTCAGACCTACAGCACGACTAAACAGTAAAAACGGCGCTCGTAAAATTCGAGGTTTATGGTCCTCCTGCCAGTTGGAGTGTTACCTGCAGTCGGCTCGTCAGTTACTGGATCTGTTTAAATTTAAATAAATTGTATAAAACTGACTGTCGCTAAAGAGTTTGAGAACCGCTACTTCCCACATGGGGAATTTTTATGAGCTGGTTAGTAATAAGCTTATCTTGATTCTCTTAACAGTGAACAAAAGACGACGATGGCAGAACCTGTCAAGGGAATTCAAAGATGCACACTTACCTGTTCAAAATTTCTGTCTGACCGTCCGTTGATTCCCGTGGACAGTCATTTCATACCCCAATATATCCCTTTTTCTGATACTCTATTCATCTATCACGCCCTTTCTAATCATTATTCACGCTTAGTTGGAGAGAGACTTCTTAAGAAAAGAGACTGAAGTGCCCAGGCGTTGACAGTGCACTCCAAATTGATCGCTTTAAATGAAAATTATCATAATTAAATTAAGTTTAGACAAACCGCAGTTCCAGTATTGCTGTTGGATTAGACTTGGTAAAAATATAGATTACAACTTTTCGTTTTTGGAGTTCATTAATTAAATAATTGATTACGGATCGAAGATATTTAATTTAGGGTTGCGCAGGGGGGGGGGGGTTCTGGTAACACTAGACAACACTATTTATTTATTTATTTATTTCAATTAACAATTATCTGCTAATTATGGAATAGGAAGAAAAAAACAAACTAATTATATATGTACAAGAGAGAAAGGAAAGATACAATTTACACATTTTCTAAACTAAGGTAATGATAAATGTTAAGTATAATTTTTTCAAGGGATAATTCGGGCGGGGGATATTATATGGTACAAGTAATTATAATTATTGCATAGAACCCGGAAAGGTTCATGCTGGGAGTAATTAGATCTACATATGGATAATCGGATGGGGCGGAAAGTACGGGTTGGTCTGGAGGGAACCGAAAAATCGATTCGTCCCAAAAGCGTTTGGGAGTTCACAATCCCGAGAATGAGCTTATGCATGAATACCCCTCCATTGCAAATTCTGCGATGGTGTAAAGAGGGTAGGTTCAGTAGTTTTAGCCTAGATAGGTATGGTGGAAGGAGTCTGTTAGAGTCCCAGTTTAGATGTCTAAGGGCCAATATTAAAAATTGTTTTTGAACGGATTCAATAATAATTTGTTGCTCCTTGTATCGTGGACTCCACACACAAGAACAATACTCCAATATCGGGCGAACCAACGAGACGTACAGTGCTTTAGTTATATACGGATCGTCAAACTCTTTTGACCAACGCTTAATAAACGCTAGAACTCCCTTAGCTTTGTTAACAGTTGAAGCAATATGGCTATTAAAACATAGCTTGTGATCGAAAAGGACTCCTAGGTCATTTGATGTGGAGATTCGATCCAGAACATGGTTTCCTAGAGAATAGGAGACCAAATGTGGTGCACGGCGGTGAAAAGTCATAAGTTTGCACTTAGAATGGTTCAAGAAAAGTAGGTTATTTGAACACCAAATGCTTAATTCATCAAGGTCAAGTTGTAGGCGAGTATGCAAGTACCAGTCGGAAAAGGAAAAACAAATTTTAACGTCATCAGCATACATTAAAGTAACTGAGTGCAAAATAACTTGGGGCAGGTCGTTCACAAACAAATTGAAAAGAAGCGGACCTAAATGACTTCCTTGAGGGACTCCAGAGGTTACTTTCACAACATTCGACAAGACATTATTAAACAAAACACGCTGTGTGCGATTCGACAGGTACGATGATATCCAATTTACAAGATTTGTGGGAAAACCTAATAAAGAGAGTTTATGGATCAGCAAAGTATGATTAACAGAATCAAAAGCTTTACTGAAATCTGTAAAAATGACGTCAGTCTGCAAGCCACTTTGAAATCCTCGGTTGATTAGAGACGAGAATTCTAAAAGGTTAGTAGATGTTGATCGATGTCTAAAAAAACCATGTTTCGTCGGGGATATAATGCTAGAACATGCGTGTTGCAATTGACGAGTAACAAGGTGCTCGAGCAACTTCGGAATGGCAGATAGTTTAGCAATACCACGATAATTTTCGATATTAGATCTGGACCCTTTCTTGTGAAGAGGAATAAGGTAGGATTCATTCCAGATCATGGGGAGGCGAGAATGCTCCAGGGATAAATTAAATAAGAAGGTCAAAGGATGAGATAGGGCTTGAGCGCAGTATTTTAAAATACAGCTCGGAACTTTATCTGGACCCGCAGAGAAACAGGTGTCAATTGATGACAACCCTTCGAAGACTGTACTTTCATCAAGGAAGGGAAGAAAAACGTTATTAACATGAGGTAGATGGTATGGATAAGGGGTGGAGGAGTCATAAGTATCCGAGGATTACGTCGATTTAAAGAAGGTGGCAAATAAATTTGCAATTCCTTGATCTGAAGTTTCTGTTTTAGACTGTAACTGAAGGGAAGAAGGGAACGCGTTAGACTTGCGTTTTGAGTTGACGAACGCAAAGAATTTTTTTGGGATTTATAATGTTTCGTAAAACAGATTGACAGTAGGCTCTATATGAGATGAAGACTGAAGAAAGGACCAATCAACTTGCGAGAGATGTAGACAAAGATCGATAAAATTAGTTTTGCGAAAACATTTTATACGACTTTTTGAAGGTAAAATGGTGTTAGTAATAGAGACCTCGAAAAATATAGATAAAGTAGGATGATGCGGATCTTCGGGAAAAGATATCGGATTGCCTCTTAAAACCGTTGTACGAGAGGCGTCGTTGACAAAGATGAGATCTAACAGTCTATCTCTATTATTTCTAACAGAGTTAATTTGGGCAAGCGAGACGTCAGTTACCCCCTCGACGAAATCATGTTGACTTCCAGGTAGCAACATGTTTGAATCATCCTGTTGCCAAGATAGAGATGGGATGTTGAAGTCACCCATAACTAGTATCTGATCAGCACAGCCTAAAGCAGAAACTACAGATCGAATTGCAGAAAGGTGGTTCAAATAAACAACGGCATCAGATCTGGGTGGGATATAAGAACAGGTAAAAAAGATATATGCAGTTCCAATACGGATTTTGACTGCAACGAATTCGATACCATGGATGTTGTTGAATGGAAACAGCTCGGATACAAATGCCGTTTTCACTGCAATAAGAACCCCACCAGCGAATGATGGACGATCCATTCTATAAGTGGTGAACTTGTGGACGAGAATTTCGTGATCGGAGACAGAGGAGTTAAGCCAGGTTTCAGTTATGGCGATAGCGTCGAATTCAAAAGAGGCACTGTCCGCATGTATTTTAGACAATTTACCTAAAAGACTGCTTACGTTCTGATATTGGGAGAAATGGCTCCTTAGTTTTTTGAAATCTTAGGGAGAGTAACTCGAGGATTCTGGTAGAGTCTCTAGGCAGAAATCATAATAGTGTGCTAACTGGCCATGCAGCCGGTTCCAAAGCTTTGGATACAAGAGAATCGGGAAGAAGAATTTTGAAAGATGAGATACTACGCTTATGTTGTAAAATTAAATTTAGTTATAATAAAGTTATCCGGCGGCGATTGAAGATAAGAGCTTAGTTTGACATCATCCGGTGTGGCTTCGGGAATAAGACGAGAGACAAAGATTGCTTTGCGGGCGACCACCGCGCTGAGTGGAACACCGGAAACACCGTGAGAAAGGCTGGATCCTCCGATGGCGGATGGACATCCATCGGTGAAGGTTGGCCATTAGGAGTAGAAAATGAGTCCATCGGTTGTAGGTGAGAGGCAGGCGTTCCACTAGGTAAGACCAGCAGTAGGTTGTTGTTCGGTATTTTCCTCCTAGGTGACTCGCTCAAGAGTTTGAGGCCCAGAAATTGCGATTCCAACGTAAGGAACTTCTCGTTGAGAGCATTGAATTGCTTCCGAACATCTTGGAAACCATTCCTCGTTTGTCTCATAAAGGTGCGCATTTCCGCCTTAATCTCCCTGCAGGCCAAACATGACCAAGTAAGACCCATGCGTTTCGATATTAAGTCATTAAGACGTCCAAAGTGACCACCTCCAGCACATTTTATATGAGCGTAATTATCACAAAGCCAGCAGCTGAGGTAGGAATCACCGTTAATAGTGCCACCAAATTCGCATTTCTTTGCACTGCAGATAAGAGCCATTTTCAACAGCTGTTGGGTCACTGTGCCCAGCGAAAAAAAAGACGCACTGAGAGGACAAGCTAGATGAGAGACCAGGCAGCAGCAGCAGCAGCAGCAGAAAGAGCACGATGATCGGCAGTTATGTATGTACGTATGTATGTAAATATGTATATACAGGGCAGACGGCGCAGCGAAGTGACGAAAGCTAACGGCGAACTCCAATAAAGCAAAGCAGAGGCGCCGAGATATTAGTCCATAAACGAAGAATGCAGGCGTCGTATGGTGAGAGTGAGAGCCAGAGTGCAGGTCGCGTGAAATCCAGAGAGTGAGTAGGCAGTGCAACGGATTATGCGCGAGAACGGTGAGTGCCAAAGCAAAGCAACCGATCGAATAGCAATAACAATTGTCTAAACAAAAACAATGCAATGCAACGCTCCACTGTTAGATGTACATGTGTATGTATGTATGTATGTATGTTTGTTCGGCAGCCACAGAAAAATGATAAGTATACACAAGCTTTATAAAATATGAATATGTGTGTAACTCCGATACTTCAGACCAAATTGAATTAATTACAGTTTATAAGTTTCTTTTTTTTTCCTTGATTAGGCGAAAAATGCGAGAGCGATGCAGAAACACGACCGGCTTGCTTGAGGCTTGCTTATACGATGAATTAGATGAACTAGAATTAGGCTGTGGCCCAAAATAACTTTTTCTTATAGATTTCAGGGTTTACATTTTTTTAACGAATTATGCTTTTTTTATGGTGTAGTTTTTTTTTAAAGAATATTTTAAGATTTGGTATTTTTTAATGTTTTTTTTAGAGGTAGTTCTTCTATTTTTCACATAATTTAAGTATCTTATATCTGGTCCAAAGAGCTTTGCAGTTCTTAAAAGCTGACAAGTGCAGCTATAAATCCGAACCAGACCCTTTGTATCTGCAGCTTAACGCCTGAAAGATATTAAGCTTTCAAATTCAAATTTCATCATTACTGCAAAGTTCTATGCAACCAGATATAAGATACTTAAGTTGTCTGAAAAATAGAAGCACTACCTCTGAAAAAAACCACGAAAAAAAATACAAGATTTTAAAAAATCCCTTAAAAAAATGACACCATAAAAAAAATAATAAAGTACCACAAAAATTTTTAAATCCCGATATCTATCAGAAAAAGTCATTTTGGTTCACAGCTTAAATAAAAAGTTCAATTTTGTCGAGTAGTGTTATTAAAAATGATCATAATTGTTAAAACGTGCTGTCAGTTTCCTTGTAGTTATTGTTATGCCCTTGAAGAAGGTCAATTTTTTCGATGATTTTTGTTAAAACTAATCTATTACTAAAAAAATTATTTCTACAAGACTATGTAATATCCGACAGAACTAACGATTTGGTAAAGACACTACCACGATTCACTATATCATATAGTTGCCAAAATAACAAATAATATATGTTTATGTTTATCTGTGTTGCGTATTGCGTGGGGAGGGGTATGCTATAATATAATTATTGGTCATACCTTACTGGCTAGAGGAAATCTGTCATCAGGGAAATAAGTAAAATGAATATTCCTGTATTCGTATAGCAGCATAAGTATATATATGTATATATATATATATATATGTATATATATGATTTTCATATATTTTATTTTTTTATTTTATTTTATTTATTTTTATATTATTTTTCTAACATCTATCAACAATATAAGCATAATCTTTGCTCCCACCAAATGGAAATGCCAAGAAAGACTTGATAGATTTAACTTAATAGTCACAAAATAGCCGACTAGCTGTGGGCTTTGACAAAAGATAGTTCGATAAACACTTGATATTTAATTTTATAAAACAACAATCCGAACGAGAAGGAACGTGTGAGTCGCTTCTGTGGACGCAACTCTAATTTTAGAGACAGACAGACATGGCGACATGCCGATCAAGAATATATATATACTTGAGGGATCGGAAACGTTTCCTTCTCTGCGTTGCACACATCCACTTTTACCACAATTACAATATATGTACCTCGTAACTCTTTTTGAGTACGGGTATAATAACAAACAAACAAATATTACGTGGGAAGTTAAACTCAAAGCAAAAGCCAAGACTGTGATGATGGCGATTAGGATTATGTCCGCCAGAGTATAATAGAAAAACATTAATTTCAGTTAATCAAATTTTAATTTATGGATAGTAGACGACGCCCAAAAAGGATTAATAAATACAAAGGCACAACAACTGGAGGCTAAAACGATTCACCCCAAAAACTCGACGGGCATGGCAGGGTTTTCTGAAGTCCAAAAGTGCTGTTAACCTACTTTTTTTTTCAAGTACACAGAACCGGAATACAAAAAATTTACGTATGAGTGAATTTATAAATACACTCTTACTCCTTATGGCGTGGCGTTACCAAAGCGTGTGTGTAAAGCAGCAAGCTAGATGATGGTAGACAAATTTATAGACTTAAGGATGACCTTTAAGAAACCAACTCAAAAACTCATGTACAAATTTTAACATTACACTTTATAGTTTATCTATAAATCTGACATTGATCTGTGGGGATCTACATCTGTAACCCTGATTAGTAATATTTGGGACCAGTGCGTTACATTATCAACTAATTTCATTAAGCAAATTAAGTATAGTTCAAGGGTATAAAACGTGTTTACCATGTTTACTTTAATTTTTGTACGTTGTCGTCGTAATGCTTTCAACTAAACTTAATTTTTTTACACACACACACACTTTGACACACACTCTCATCACGGCGAAGCCTTGCGGCAGAACCGCTCGACGCTCGACGCACGACCCCTACCCCTACCCTCCATCACCCCCCCCTGGCCATCACCCTTACTGTTATTGTTACTGTTACTATGTGTACTGTTACTAAGTTAAAGTTAAAAATATATGAATACAAAAAAAACGAGAAGGAACGTGTGAGTCGCTTCTGGGGACGCGACTCTACTTATACCCGTACTCAGTCAGTATATACATTTTTGAGCATAATTTTTAAGAATTTTAGAATTAAAAAAAAATTTTACATTTTACATTTTTTTGCTACATCTGTTATCTACATCTACATCTACAATGTATATTTTACATCTTACATGTAGATTATAGATGTACCATTTATATTCTACATCTCCTCCTCTAGGGGTTGCTCGCGCACTGAACGCGGCAGAGTGTGCGAGCGAGAGAGAGAATGAGTAGTGTGTCTCTGGCTGGTGGAGGCGGGGGAACCAACAGAAAATTAATTTCTTCATTATGGCTATAATTATGATCGGATCTGATTCCTAATCGGCAATCTGGTAGATATAGGCATTCTCTACGATACTGCGTTTTTAGTTTTACCGTACTGTGTGCCTGCCACAGATTTTCGTCCTTTGTGGGGGCGGAGGGGGCGGGGCGAAATTTTGAAATACACTTGTAGCAGTGTGATATCACATGAGTCTGGAAACCAAATTTGGTTGCCCTAGCTGTTATAGTCTCTGAGATCCAGGCGTCAAACAAGACGGACAGACGGACAGACAGACATGGCTCTATCGACTCGGCTATTGATGCTGATCAAGAATATATATACTTTATGGGGTCGGAAAATTTTCCTTCTCTGTGTTACACACATCCACTTTTACCACAAATCTAATATACCCCTTAACTCTTTTTTGAGTACGGGTATAAAAACACTCTCATCAACACCTAACAGTGTGCTGAATGTAATCCTTTAAATGAGTTGAGCGGCACGTTCGCACTTATGTGTTAAACAAGTGTTTTTTGCTTCAGAATTATTCTTTTGCCTAGGCATTGCTCACAGCTGGTTGAGGTTTCGTTGCAAGGGGTATTATTGGATGCTCTGGCTCTCGTCAAATGCAAAATGTCAATTGATGGCCATCCCCTTAAGCAAGAATGGAGCTCTCTTTTGCTGTATTCCAAAACACTCGCCTCCTGTCATAGCTGGACTAGCTCTTTCCGGCCGGGTCGAAGTTTAATCCACGCTACTGAGCCATTAACAACTAGATGGGAAAGTGCGCAACGAGAGTAAAGAGAAATGGTTTACATAGAGGAGCACTCAGTGCGCAACGTTGGATAATTAAAGTGCAGAACCTGCTACTTGACTCACAAGCAAAAATATGTATCTTTTTGACAAGTTTGATTACACTACTCGACAAAATCGAACTTTTTTTTCCTCAAGGATCCAAACCGACTTTTTCTGATAGATATGGGGCTTTAAAATTTGTTAAAGAATTATGGTTTTTTTTCTATGGCAGAACTTTTTTATACCCGTACTCAAAAAAGAGTTAAGGGGTATATTAGATTTGTGGTAAAAGTGGATGTGTGTAACGTAGAGAAGGAAAATTTTCCGACCCCATAAAGTATATATATTCTTGATCAGCATCAATAGACGAGTCGATAGAGCCATGTCTGTCTGTCCGTCCGTCCGTCTGTCCGTCTTGTTTGACGCCTGGATCTCAGAGACTATAAGAGCTAGGGCAACCAAATTTGGTTTCAAGACTCATGTGATATCACACTGCTACAAGTGTATTTCAAAATTTCGCCCCGCCCCCTTCCGCCCCCACAAAGGACGAAAATCTGTGGCAGGCACAATTTTAAAGATACGATAAAACTAAAAACGCAGTATCGTAGAAAATGCCCATATCTACCAGATTGCCGAATCTGCACTAGATCGGATCATAATTATAGCCAGAATGACGAAATTAATTTTCAGTTGCTTCCCCCGCCCCCTCCCGCAAGTAATACGCTTCTCTATCTCTTTCTCGCTCGCACACTCTGCCGCGTTCAGTGCCCCTAGCGGAGGAGATGTAGAATATACATGGTACATCTATAATCTACATGTTAGATGTAAAATATACATTGTAGATGTAGATGTAGATAACAGATGTAGCAAAAAAATGTAAAATGTAAAATTTTTTTTTTCCTAAAATTCTAAAAAATCATATCTGAAAAATGTATATACTGACTGAGTACGGGTATAAGTAGAGTCGCGTCCCCAGAAGCGACTCACACGTTCCTTCTCGTTTTTTTAAGAATTTTTGAAAACTTGTATTTTTTAAAGCTTTTTTCAGAGGTAGCGCTTGTTTTTTTCACATAATTCTAGTATCTTACGACTGTTTGACTTTTTTCCGACAAACCTAGGGGACGTTAGTGATGACCACGAAGAGAGATTTCACCAACAATTAAAATCTATGGAACAACGTTATCAAGGTGTGTGGACTCCCATAAGGGAATCTGATTGGAATGACAAAGGAAGACAGCCAGAAAACTTAAATTATTTTATGAACAGTAACAAGCAGTAGAAAACCAAATGTATTACTTATGTTTAAAAACTTGTAGCAACGTAACACCATATAAAAAGTTTGTATATCCTTAGAATTGACTGAAAAGACTACAAATTACTGATTGTTGTATGGGTTAGGGAATGAAATTCTATACTTTGGTTTCATTGAAATATGAATAGGTAGAAGCGACAAATGTCTAATTTGTGTAAAAATAAAGGTCAACATTTGACCTGAACAGGTATCCATACCTCAGATTGGGCACAACGAAAGAAAGATGCAATTTGTATGGACCTGCACTTGTGAGAATATAAAGGAAACATTTGACCTGAATAGGTATCCTACCTCAGATAAAGAAAAAAGTAACTGTCAACAACATTTCATATCAAAGGAACGCGATCAGGTACCAAATGTACAACCCTTTTTCGTTTGCTTTGTTCCCAATTGGCAGTTGGGCCCGCAACCTTCCAAAAGAAATTGTTTTATTAAATTTATTTATTTTTATTAAATTTTTTCATTTTTTAGGTTTGGTTAAGTCAAATTTTAGCTCAAAAGTCTCTCCATAGATTTTAGTGAGCGATACCTTAAACTACGCCAAATTAATGCACCTAAAGTCAAAATTTCGTAAAAAACACCGCACAAAAATCATCATTTTTGCATTTCAATGTTTTATATTTCCCAGACGGTAAATATCTTTAACTTTATCTATAATTAACTAAAAAATATTTCAGAAAGAAAGTGTTTATTATTCTAATGCTTTATGATAAACAACATTCTTTGTTTTTTTTCTGACGCGTATATAAATAGTTTGGTTGTTACTCCGACTCTTGAACAGGCGGCATATAGCTGACCATGCGAAAAACATAGATTTTCAAGATTAATGACACAAACAATTAGCGACTGCCCTTAGGATTTATTTATCGACATTGCAAATGCTAGCCTGACTGGAAAGTGTAACCGTTTAAAGTCGAATGGAATGTCGTTCGAAATCAAAGGCATCCGGGGAATCAAAACATCTTCTCCTTTATATTTCCCTTTCAAAATTGTGACTTCGATGACGTTTTTCATTAATTTCTTCACCGCAAGTCGGGTGCCATTACAAAGATGTGGCTGGTTTATATTCCGCAACATAATAATTACCGATCCGACCTTTAGTTGCAGATTATGCAACTCAATTATGCAATTCAATCGAATTTAAATTCGATTTGGATAGTTGACAACATCATCTAGGTTAGTAACGGAATCAATCGATTTGTATGTTATTAATTCGCCAGCTATATTATTTTGAATCTGGAAATTCATTTCGTTGACATCAACGTTTTTTGCAGCCAATATAACTCTTTCGCTCAATCATACATGATTTTTAAAATTTTCAGCAATGTTTGGGAAAACCTTCTCGATGTCTTTGTTTCAGTAAAGTTTCGAAAATTGGTAGGAAATGTGATCTATACAGACAATGACTCAACAGGTATTTTCCATTACCAATATCTAGCAATTGCTTGGAAAAAACTTCTCCAGATTACTCGTTATGCAAATCGACTCGCATGTTTAAATTTAATTTGAGCGTTTTAACTTATTTCCATAAAACATGCGTTAAGTTTGTAGGCTGGTGTTGATCGTGGTATTACTGGTAGTGTTTGGCGAAAATCTCCTGCTAAAATCAATGAAACACCAAACCGGGTTTGGTTCTTTCGGAAATCTTTCAACATGCTGTCTAATGCTTCCAATGATTTTTTGTGTGCCATCGATGCAATACCTGACGAAGCAAGTGCAAGTGCGATACCATTTTGCGGTCGAATCGTTGCCAAAAGCAATGATATCAAAAAACGTTTTCACATTCCCACCGGGAGCATCTAAAAAAGAAAGAAAGACCACTGTGCTACCTGCTCGCATTGTACATATATAATTACATTAAAGTTTCGCGTGCTGTTTTAACCCAAACACAAGATCGACTGGACAGAACAATAATAAAGATAGGAAAAATAGTAGGATTGACTATTTATTGCACAGATATGTATTGCACTGCATGATGTTCTTGCAGCAGCTGAAGTGTGGTTGTAATGCTGCGTTGATGATGCTACGACAGCGGACTGCCCACCCTACCATGATCATCTTAGCCGCAAGACCAAATTAGTGGCCGATGTTCTCTGAAACAACCACTACTTTAACCTAATTCCATACTACGGCGAGGCATGGCTCCCCACAACACGAACAAACTAGAACATATTAAAATTCAATTAAAACTTATAAATATATTAAAGACAGACTTTCAATCTTCCTAACCAAAAACTCTAACATCTCGGAATTCAACAAGATACGAATTAGAAAATATCCAGGAAATGACAAAAGGTATAATTAAGTCGGCTAAAAAAAAACTGTTTTGAAAAATATCACTAGTTAAAAATATAAGGAGTACAAATTTATATATAATATACGTATATATATAGTATATATACGTAGTATATAGTATATAGTATAGTATACGTAATATACGTAAAAATTAAAGGAAGAATTATAAAAAAAAAAAGGAAATTAAACTAGCATGTCTATATAAATGTATCGCCAAAATGGTTAATATTGTTCGAAGTAAAACCGTTCTCCAATCAACACCATCAAACTGTACTTTGTACGTTCAGGTTCTACTAAAGCTGTGCACTTTTGTTGTATGAATTATAAACTGACTTTCAAACTGTGAGGGGTACAATGACGTTCCGTTTTATCTGTAACTTGGGTTCTCCCTCTCTTCTCACTTTTACTTTACTGCATTCATTCTAAGCAAAATAATTATTGATGTATCTTATTTACGTGACATCCATCTCCAAAAGCGCTTTTCCCTATAATTGCTGTAACACCCAAAGAAAATCAAAAGAAAGCACAAGAATCAAGCAAAAAGGGGAAGAGAAGCCGACAGCATATACATGGGCCTGCATTCCATTTTTTATTTACTCTTTTTTTGCTTTTCGCACTCTCAGTAGAGAGAAGGAAACGTTTCCGACCCCATAAAGTATATATATTCTTGATCAGTATCAATAGCCGAATAGATATAGCCATGTCCGTCTGTCCGTCCGTCCGTCTGTGCGTCTTGATGAGCGCCTAGATCTCAGAGAATATAAAAGCTAGGGCAACCAAATTTGGTTTCCAAACTCATGTGATATCACACTGCTACAAGTGTATTTCAAAATTTCGCCCGCCCCCTTCCGACGACGTAAAAGACGAAAATCTGCACAATTTTAAAGATACGATAAAACTAAAAACGCAATATCGTGGAGAATGCCCATATCTAACAGATAGCCGTATCTGAATCAGATCGTATCAGAATGAAGAAATTAATTTTCAGTTGTTTCCCCCGCCCCCTCCTGCCAGCGACAAGCTACTCATTCTCTTTCTCACTCACACACTCTGCCGCGTTCAGTGCGCGAGCTACCCCTAGCGGAGGAGATATAGAATCTAAATGGTACATGTAGAATCTACATGTTAAATGTAGAATATACGTTGTAGATGTAGATAGCATATGTAGCAAAAAATGTTTTTTTTAACTCTAAAATTTGTAAAAATCATGCTCAAAACTGTATATACTGACTGAGTACGGGTATAAGTAGAGTCGAGTCCCCAGAAGCGACTCACACGTTCCTTCACGTTTTCTCTTCTCTATGCACTTTTAAATTCGGCTCTCATTGTTAATATGGCGATTACTAATAAGTAGCCGGGAAAAGAGAGACACTTACGAAAATTGAAAAGGGAACGACGGTTAAAAAAGTAGAACGGCAATCTTTAACCATTTTACTACACATATGCTATTTTTAGCGGCTCAATTGTATATGAAAAATATGTATATGTTTCCTATTCAATTTAATTTGGATTTTCTTTCTTGTGCTTTTCCACTACCACTAGATCCTACCTAGATTCTAGATCCTTAAACCTTCTACTTAAAATAACCAACACCAATTAGCGAAATCGGTCCAGCCGTGATGCCGGGACCAAGGGAAATAGGGATTCATTTTTATATATATAGATATTTCTACAGTATTTTATTTTCAGTTTTTATACCCGTACTCAAAAAAGAGTTAAGGGGTATATTAGATTTGTGGTAAAAGTGGATGTGTGTAACACAGAGAAGGAAAATTTTCCGACCCCATAAAGTATATATATTCTTGATCAGCATCAATAGCCGAGTCGATATAGCCATGTCTGTCTGTCCGTCTGCCCGTCTGTCTGTCTGTCCGTCTTGTTGAGCGCCTGGATCTCAGCGACTATTAGAGCTAGGGCAACCAAATTTGGTTTCCAGACTCATGTGATATCACACTGCTACAAGTGTATTTCAAAATTTCGCCCCGCCCCCTTCCGCCCCCACAAAGGACGAAAATCTGTGGCAGGCACAATTTTAAAGATTCGATAAAACTAAAAACGCAGTATCGTAGAAAATGTCCATATCTACCAGATTGCCGAATTTGAATCAAATCGGATCATAATTATAGCCAGAATGAAGAAATTAATTTTCTGTAGGTTCCCCCGCCTCCTCCAGCCAGAGACCCTATACTCAATCTCCTTCTCGCTCGCACACTCTGCCTCGTTCAGTGCGCGAGCAACCCCTAGAGGAGGAGATGTAGAATATAAATGGTACATCTATAATCTACATGTTAGATGTAAAATATACATTGTAGATGTAGATGTAGATAACAGATGTAGCAAAAAAATGTTAAATGTAAAATTTTTTTTTTTAAATCTAAAATTCTAAAAAATCATGCTTCAAAATGTAAACACTGACTGAGTACGGGTATAAGTAGAGTCGCGTCCCCAGAAACGACTCACACGTTCCTTCTCGTTAATATTGTCTTTGAAAATATAAACCCAACGAAAACTTGCGCAGAATTCGGTGTGTCAGATAATCTTGTTGTAATAAACGTTGGCATACCTTATTTTTTTAATATTAAGCGTTTTGTGGAAGTTTCGACCACGAAGTGTTTTATCGTTTCGCAATGTATGTAAAGTAACTACTGTTAAACAATACAAAAGCGATAAGATAAACGCTACAAATGGCTGTAACATATTGTTAGAAATACGCGTCGCTTGAAATTCTCTCGGAACCGATCCCAAAAAATTAGAGTTAACTCTAACAGTTCGACGTAATCAATGCGCGCATGATATTTTGTGAATTTAACTTGAGAGAAATTTATAATTGCATTCTATCATTGAAATGAGCTCTCTACCATTAAATACGCTTAAATACGCTTAAAAGGAAACTAAAGTGTTCATTTTTCAACTTTTTGTGGAATATTTGTCGAATTCTGCCATTTCATTTCATACAAGTACAGTTGGACTCTGGAAACGAAAGGATAGTGCTAGCAATTTGGTCTCTTTTGTAAAGAACTTTGTCGTTGTTAGATGTGGTTGTTTTGCCCCTGCTCCAAACAGCATTGCGTCGAGGGACGGAGGGAGTATGTGGCAAATTATTTTAATTGTTTTGCAAGTGCTTAGAATGCCTCAGACCTAATGGTCTCTCGGAAAAACAGGACTGGGTGTCGTTTCTGTTGTCTTAATTAATGTCAAGGGAAATGCCATTTTTCGTTTAAATTTATTTTCTCTTTGTTCACTTAATTTTCGAAAGAGGTTTTTCGGTATCAGGCTCTTATGGTAGTCTTCCGAAATTTATTAATTAATTTACATTATAAATTCTTACAGCCGAGAGCATATTCGTCATTTAATAATAGTTTTCATAAAAATGCATTTTACCAAATCAATATTCCAACGATATGGTTGGATGGGTGATTTTACTTTTAGTAAAACAGCGGGCTATACAGCAATAAATAACATGCAAACGAGGCAAAATCAATGCAAAGCGCGTTGAAGCGTATTCTTAGTGAATGGTATGGGCGTTGCGTTTCCCCACCAGATCTACAAATGGTGGAGGGGGTGGTTCAACCCAAAAAAAAAAAAACCGCATGATGTCAATCAATAAATACGAGTATGCACGGCTTGGGTGGGTAGCAAGAGCCTAGGCCTGTGTATATGGTCTGTGTCTGGGCAGTGAGGGCTTGATGGAAATATATTTTTGGGGCATATCAACAGCTTGCCGTCACGCTGGTTAACACTTCAATAAATCGATAACCGCTTCAAACAGAAAAGCTGTTCCATAATTATGACCGATTGTGGGGCCGGCCAGGCCAGACCCAGACGAAGCTTGGGCGTGTATTAGGGCGAGAACAATTGGCAGTTGAAGTGGGACCCAAAGAAAGTTGAAAGTCATGCTTTGGGAAAACTAACAAGAGATACGAAAATTTGTATAAAATGCGTTAGCTTACTCACTTTGACGTCTCAGAATACATTTAACCTTGGCGTCAATGGGTTTTTCTATATTAGAAACACGACTATGATAGTTATACCAAAGACAACATAAGTACTTATATTGTCTTTGGTTATACACAAGTCGGTTCTTTAATGATCCATTTCAGTTCGAATTTATCTAAGAATGTAAAATATAATTAACAACCATTTGAGTCACCCCTAAATATGGCATGATTTTTTTACAGCATTTTAAAATTGTTTCAGAGCCCAGGGTTTTCTCAAAATGTTCGCAAATAATATCATTTAACGATAGTATCAAGATATCGAACTATGGCTAGTCTCCCCGGTGCGAACGGTACATAAGCAATACAAGACAAAAGTAATGTTGAAAAGGGAATCCCTTTGACTCCGCCAGTCCACCACTTCCCGGAAAAGGGCTGTACACAGAAGTTGGCGCACGTGTCCAAAAACGTTTGCCCTTCTACTCCACTTCAGCCTCCCCTTTAGCCACTGGCACGTGTCGCATGCACTTGTCAGCATATGTTCCACGTGATTCCCGACTGCCACTGTGACACTGCTCAAACATACCTTTTAAGCTGTTCCACCCATTGGATGGGCTGCTTTCTATCATTACGGTGTTCTAAAAAGATCTGGCCCATTTCCCACTGAAGACCGGGTGCATCCCTACCTTGGTATTATCTTTCTACTTCTTATACAATTTCATTGGGTATCAATCAATCATATGGTAAAACTCAAAAGACTGAATGTCTTAAAGGACCGTTTTGAGAATGTATATTCTGAAAATATTCAATCCTGAAGGGAGTAACGGAAAGGTTGAATTAATTTGGAAACTATTATGGCTTTTAATAGTGTTCGTCGAAATCCAAGGGTAGAACATATTCGGTCCGTCGAAATTAGTTCTTGTTATTAGATTAGGTTTTTTTTTTTAATCTTTTATTCGTTTTATATGGCACGTTGTTTGTTTCTTTTAATGCTGTTAGCTGCAATGTAATTTTTATCTTCTGAAAGGATTTCCCATCCCTCCGTTTGCTGCCTCTACCTCGTTCTGGATTACATTCTTGCATATTCTGTCTCAGTCTACGTCCTGTGCTATCCTCTGCTATCCTGTCTCGTCGTGCTATCTTGTGGTTTTGTATAACAAGTCGGGAATTTTCTCATTAATTTCAACGTTTACTGTAGCTTTTGTTGGTGCTGATGTGTTTTATGCTTGCGGACAACTTTCGGTCTTCCAGTGTGTTGTGTCCAACTGATTGTGGTACAGAGAGGTGTGGTCACATCACATGATGGACCCTAGCAATACGTTGATAGTGGGGAGCTTTTCACGCTCATGTCAGCCATTTAATACAATATAAAGGCTGCTATGGTGATATGAAAATATATTGATAATAAGATACTACAAATTGTTACATTCAAGCCAACTCTTTGTTTAATCATATTTTAAAGATTTACTTTACTTTTATTGTTTTGGACCTCTTTATCACTTCCCTTCTAATGCATCCCTTCTCTGACCCATTATATTTCAAGATAATGTTTAAACACTTATTCCTGATCCCAGCATTCATATGTACGCATGCCATTGCCATTATCTTATTTGAAGTTCAACCCACCATTAAGTAAAATGCCCCGGTTACGATAGACAATTCAAGGAAACGAAAATCAAATAGTTATTAAGGTTGAAGTCAAGTTGAAAGCCAAAAAAATAACACCAATTAAAAGCATGTAATGTAATGTTGTGCCGAGAAGTCGTTTGAAGCAACTAAGTTACAACTTCCACTCTACAGGCCAAGTTAACTGAAACTGAACCTCGTGGAATCGAATTTAACAGAAACGATAAATGCACACAGAATTAAAAGTCTTCTGGCTATATGGCTACTGCACCGTAATGCACTCAAGCGCTAACAACAATCAACAGCACCACATTTAATTCTTAGGTCTACTCTCGCCAAGAACTGAAAAAACACAATCGGAAAGTTCGAATTGGTTTGCCGCTTGTATTAATTAAGAAGTTCAACACACAAGTTCATGAAATTGCATTAATTCGTAAAGGTTTTCGGCCTGATCGGATCGACATCAGTGCGCACTGCTGACAGAGCAGTTTATAATTAGAAACCGTAAGGTGAAAGACACTAAGTTTCAGACTCTGACTCTGAGGTACGAGTATCTAACCGAAAAGAAGTTTGTTGAGCTACTGAGCTTTTTCAGTAGCGTTGTTTTGCGAGGTATTAACGAGACGATGGTTGTTCAGATTAAATATGGTTTATTGTTGTAAACAGTATAGAAGGCTTTACAGAGTCAAAGGGATAGCGAAAGGTTCGAGTTAGGTTGATGACGAGTCGGTTGGAGAGTTAGCTGGGTTCAAGACAGGGTCAGATTGTAGACGCGGGGGTCGGTACAAGACGGTGTCGGATTGAATGACTAGATTCCAAGACTATGTGCAGTGGTTGCTAGATCCAGACTAAAAACAAAGAGCACGCGGGCCGAATTGCCCGTGCCCTAATGCGAGCGAGAGAGGGACAGATCGAGAGAGTGATAGCAAAGCAAAGGAAAGAAAGAAAGGCGCGAGATGAAGAGGCTGCTGCCGGGCGGGAGCATGAATATGTACGTAGATGACAATTTAGTACAGTGGGCAGTGCAAGCAACGAACAATAATAGGGATTTACTCTACTGCTGCACCACTGACTATGATCTATGCATTTGTCCACTATTTGACTGCGTAACCAAACAAAGTTCAAGTGTATATTGAGAAAAAAAACACACAATTAACAGCTACGTTATGTAAATAATAGGAGATTTTCAGTTCATCAAATGATGAATACTCTTACTGGAAATATCTTAAAGTAGCACCTAAAAATTGCTTAAATGTAGAAACAAAAGATATTAGGAATGAAAAAAGTCAAACGGTTGCCGGTTCTTTTAAGCTCTACAAGTATTCATTAAAATGTTTATATGAATTTCAGTAATATGAGGTAATTTTCTGGTTCCAATACAAAAATATTGAGAGAAAAATATAAATATTGTAAAAAAATAAACATAAATGTAGCGGAAATACCTATTATAAATAAGTTATCTTATTGTTGTTTTTGGTTTTGCGGGGCTTAAATATATTTAATATTAACAAAATTAGCAACAAATGGGCAGCGTATATTTAAATTTGAACATTGTATGTATATGTATATATGTATGTATTTTATTTTAGTTTTGGTGACATATGTATACATTGTATATGTGTGTACATGTATGTATATACATATGTATGGATGCATGTATATGTATATTTTTACATATAATGTACATGGAAGTTTCGTGCTCGTGGTTAATCTTTTAAAGTGCTGTTTTTTCATCCCTCCTTCTGTTGTGTTGTGTTTACATACATTTGCATCAGTTTAAAATTTTGTGCACGTGTCAGGCATTATAAATATTTTCCTATATGATTCTCATACATATATAGTACTCGGTTAAACGCTATGATTCTATGTTGTGTGCGATACATCAGTGGCAGTGTTTGTCAACCACTGTGACTGTGGCTGTAATCATTTGCTTGCATTTTAATATAAAATAAATATAATAGGACAAGCGATGCTTTTTAAATAAATACAGACCAAAACATTTATGACACCTGCTTGCTGTTGGAATTTATTGTACAAATGCCATTGATAAGCGATAACAATTGATAAGGGGATAACTGGCAATTACAATGGAAAATATACTGCGGGAAATGGATTACACCATTTTTATATGCCGAAAGTCGAGGAAATAGTCTATTTTATAACAGTTCTAGTCTTCAACTATTACCAAGACAAAAACTATGGATATAAATCTTTTGGCCATTCATCTGCATAATCCATTTATCTCGTCTCTTTTCTTTGTCCCCTTTTGAATAGAGACCGGCCAGACCAGCCATCATATAGACATAGTCAGCCTTCGCATTCATTTATCACATTTATCGCTACGGAGCGAAAGAAAAGTTATATTACAAGTAAAAGAGTCCTAGCTGGGGCTCTAGTTCTACATAACCTGCGTAGCAGGCAGACCATTAGAAAAGAATCTTGCACATCATGTGAGACTTACGACATGTGCGATAAATTTCCCACGTAGAAGTCTTGAAGCGAATTACAACGAGAAGGAACGTGTGAGTCGCTTCTGGGGACGCGACTCTACTTATACCCGTACTCAGTCAGTGTTTACATTTTGAGCATGATTTTTTAGAATTTTAGAATTAAAAAAAAATTTTACATTTTACATTTTTTTGCTACATCTGTTATCTACATCTACATCTACAATGTATATTTTACATCTAACATGTAGATTATAGATGTACCATTTATATTCTACATCTCCTCCTCTAGGGGTTGCTCGCGCACTGAACGCGGCAGAGTGTGCGAGCGAGAAAGAGATAGAGTATCGTGTCTCTGGCTGGAGGAGGCGGGGGAACCAACAGAAAATTAATTTCTTCATTCTGGCTATAATTATGCTCCGATCTGATTCATATTCGGCAATCTGGTAGATATGGACATTCTCTACGATACTGCGTATAGTTTTATCGTATCTTTAAAATTGTGCCTGCCACAGATTTTCGTCCTTTGTGGGGGCGGAAGGGGGCGGGCGAAATTTTGAAATACACTTGTAGCAGTGTGATATCACATGAGTCTGGAAACCAAATTTGGTTGCCCTAGCTTTTATAGTCTCTGAGATCCAGGCGTCAAACAAGACGGACGGACGGACGGACGGACAGACGGACAGACAGACATGGCTCTATCGACTCGGCTATTGATGCTGATCAAGAATATATATACTCTATGTCCAGAGTCGCGCAATTAGTAACAAATAGAGATGACTGCGTGCTAGATTTAGCTAAATGTAATTATCGTTTGTTCCGCAATACGGCACTTTTAGTATTGACGAGGTGGATGGGTGGCTCTCCAGGAGGGGTTGCTTACATTTGTCATGCTTTTCAGCTGCACATGTGACTTGGTACTCATATTTGTATTTGCTCTCTGTCACTGTGTGCGTGTTTGTGAATGTGATAAGCACATGTTATGGTTTTTCACACTCTCAGTTCATGGAGAAGTGGGAGCAGAATTTTCTTGCTTGGATATTTTGTGCTATCGATCGGCTTACCATTCCGACTCCTTGTTTGCGGTTGTTACATGTTTTTGCTATATGGATTATGATTAATTGATTGCCGAGTATTGTGGCCGCCTTATCTGAACGCTTCTTGGGAGTGCGGAAGACGAGTAGTGGGTTGCTTCTGTCACGCCCCTGCAATTTGGAGTTCATTGACGTTGGGTCAATGTCAATGCTCCCCCCAAGATTGGAAAAATGTTCACGCTTTCCACTGAAAGCATTCATATGTATGTATGTGCATACATATTATTTGATTCGTATACGCTGATGACAAACACTTGTAAATCTTCACTTTGGTTGGATTTTGCCTCAATAATATGTGTAGTATGGGATATGGAAAACTATTCTCGTTGGTTAAGGATTGATCAAAAATATTAGTGCATATTTAGGGAAGACAAGAAATTGTGGTGATATAAATACCCTTTTCATGTTAAGCACCATCGTTATGTGGTTGCCACTAAAATCTCATGTCTGTAATTTGTAGCATTTCGCAACGTAGTTAAAAAGCATTCATCGGACGTGGGAATAGTGAGGCACTGTGGCATGCACATGTGTTCACAGAAGTAATAATTTAAATAGTTATTGCACTTTTCCAGCTCCTGACGCAAACTGAAATGCAATTAGTTTAAAAGGCCGAAAAGAATAGGCTATAAAAAGAGACAGCCCTGACAGAACAGAATGACATCCCAACAAACATGTCAAAGAGAAAGAAAAAGAGAGACAACTAGCTATGGCACAAAGAAGAATGTCAAAGCAAAATGAAGCCATTAAATGGACAGCAGTGCTAAGCTAGAAGCAGTGGCAACCAAATTTGACACCCGCCACAGACACATACTCTCCACCAGCATCAACAACAGCTATAGGCAAAATCATCTCCTCGTCATGTCGGGACCAGATGAGTTATGGGCGAAGATGGAGGAGGGAGCTAGGGAGCTAGTATCGAAAACGTCGACGACATATTTCACGTGGATCTGTGTATGTGTGTATTGCCATAGAGGGGCCTGAAGTCGACGGGCGAGAAAACGGGAAAAGCGTACACATGTATTTGTACATTATGCCTACTCTGCCTACTCTTTTAAGTGAAAACTACTAAGCAGAAAATTAAAATTAATTAACATTAATAAGCAGACAATGGTAGACGATAAGCGATTGTGACAGCCATTTGCTGAAAATCCTCCAGATGCTTCAGCTCTTCTAACGATTTTAAGCGGACTATCTTATATACATTCTATTAAATATGCTAAAACTTTAAGGTAAGCTTTTTATACAAACAACTTTAACTCCAAGACAAGCGACCTTTGCAGAGTGCGCGTAGTCCTGTGGATCGGATCTGTTTTTTGGCTAAGCCAAATGTGAACGTCAGCTCACTTCACGTGAGTTCTGCAACATTTTTGCAAAGTAATTGCTCAATTTTAAGGGTCTTTTAACGCTTTTGTTTGCAGTAGAAACGCTTCTTGCCCGCATTATGCTCAGGACTTGATTCTAGCTTTCACTGTCACTGCCACTGGTGCTGCAGTATCTTCTATAGCTACATCAGTAGCATTTTCAGGGAACTGGAGTACCCGGCATTAAGCTTGCGTAGTTCTTCACATACAAGAAAGCAATAAAATTCTAAAGTTTGTTTTTTGTTCCGGTGCCTTCTGCACATGTGGCATACCGACGACGACGACAACAACGACCAACCAACGGCAACAATGCCAACACTGAGTGTGCCCTGTCAGTGACAGACTGTCAAAAGAAGGAGATGGAGCTGGAACATCGGTTGAAATAGATGTCCTCCCTTTTTTGTTAACTTTAATGTTGCTTATTGTAGGAAGTAGGTGCGTAAGCTATCCAGAGCCCAATGATACAACTTTATCCATTTTTGCGAAGAGCTGTGCGACATATTCTCCGTATAACCCAAATAAACACTACTAATGTTCTCCTGAGATTCGAAATTTATTATAACTGCACGATTTAAATTAAAACAGATAAGTAATGATGATTCTGTGCGTATATTTGCGTAGAAATAAAATCATTAAGATTCTAACTGTTTACTGCATTTTACAAACTGTTTTCGATGGACTTTCCATTGTTAGCAATAAAAATAATATATGTACATCCTTGGGGTACAACATTCAAATGATTTTGATGGCAGCCCGAAATGTTTTTTTTATAACTTAAATGGTTGACACAACATAAAATTGTCAGGGGACAAATGACTTGATAGTTCGATCTGGTCAGGTTCACTTACATATGTATGTGTTAAGATTAAATGGAAGTTATTTCCTCAAGTATATTTTTAGTTATTGAAATATATTTAATTAAAAAAGACGTATTGTTGAGCGCACGATTTTTATTGTTAAATGGTTATCTTAAATACTTAAGATGTCCAATTCCAAATAAAAATCAATATCAACCTTAATCTATCATATATCTGTAATACAAAAATATTTCATTACGTACCATCTTTCTCTCCCTCAAAAGCCTTCTACTAATTCAGCTCGGATACAACACATCTGCTCCTGCCCAAATTTAAGACTCTTCATGGGGCACCAAATGATATGAAACCGAACCAAACAAAAAAATGGAACGGAAAACAATTTGTGTCGTAAATAATACGTTGACAGTTGTTCATTTTTAGAAGTAATCAAGCAAAGCCAATTAATAAAAGAAACCAGATCTGAGCACCATAGGTGAGGTGAGTGTTTCACTCTTTAAATACAGCCACCAGAGAGGGCGTGGCACAGACAAAGCATGGGAGAGGAGGGCCAGACGACATGTCGGAAGCATGAATGTACATAGAAAGTCGGACAGAGCAGTAATGAGAAAAATATGACGCAAATATAATTATCTGTAGGGAGCGTTACTCTAGCTGGTCTCAACAGTTAATACCAAATATGCCAGACGCAGTCCGAGCAGTGAACTCCGAGCAAGATGAATGAGCACGAATTATAAAAACATAAAAGGGAGAGGAAATTATGAAAACAACAAGGAGAGCCCTTCAGCTGACATTTCTGTAAATTTTGATGTATGGTTAGACCAAGAGGGACCATGCTTCTCTGTAGCTATCGCTGTTGTCAACTATAGATAGATTTTCACTCTGGGGGAACCATAGACCATAATAAATAGAACTGCACAAGCTTAACAAAAATAATATTAACTCGAATTAAATGAATTGTAAATTCGGCTTGGTTATTTAGGCTTACCTGCCTGTACACCTGCCTGCCCTTCCTCCTAACTGCGGGGCCGGTTAGATGTTAGTAGGGCAGCACTCCAAATTTTCATTAGGCGTGACGGACATGCCCGTTTTCTACTTCTACATGACTAGCAACTGATTAAAGAATATTATAAGGGTAACTTTGTAAGATACAAGGGAATGCAACATCCATTAGGGTTGAACTGGTACTTTAAATAGGATAAAAATATTTATAGCTTAATAATTTAGGCAGTCAAGATTAATCGAAAGCTACGAAGTGGGTAACAAAGAGAAACTAAATTTAAATTTCAACTTTTAAACTCAGTGTACAGATTCTTTCGACTCTTGCTGTTTATCATAAAATTCAACGGAGAAGCAACGAGCAACAAGCAAAACCAGACAAGCCGAAAAAGCATTTGAAGAGCATTGAAAATGTTTACACAAATTACGAATCTCTGTCCCAGCCCCCGCCCTCCCTCTGCACTATGTATATTTGAACGGCTACCGTATTGGAAAATAAACCATTTACCCTTTGCATTCGTTAGATGCGATATGTTACAAATCTTTCCCTGCTTGTGAAGGGGTGTGGTAGTATGCGGAGGTCGTGCAAACATGCCGAGCCACGCTGACAAAAAGAGCATGACAGGTGATAATATGTTTCCAAATATCGATGTCTACTACATACATATTGCTGTAAGAGGTGAGAAAATGAAAGGAAAAGTATTGAAATAATTTAGTTCAATTAGTACTAGCCTAGATCATCCTTTTTAAGCTATCTTCTATTGTTTTAACAATGTAATAACGAGAAAGCTTCTATATACATGTGGGTTGTGTTATGCAAATCCCTAAGACATCTGCACAAAGCTGATCGGGAAGAGAGAGGCCGAGAGAGTTTCGAGTTTCAAAACGGATTGAAGGTGTTAAATGGGCATGAACCAGCTGCAATGCGGAGGACGACTACACGAGCCCGTGGTAAACCGGACTGACAACTCACCGGTAAACAACGTGAACATTGAGAGTTTTTCCACCTTTGCCATACAATTCTCTATTTATGCCGCTTCGTCTACGGGCTTGCCGAAAGCTCAAAAGAACGAATTTTTGATGCATTTCGGGATAGATAGGAGGAAATAGACGAATCAAATAATGACTGTAGCGGGACGACGACCCGAGCATATGTAAATATTAATTTACGCTTCGTAAATGTCAATAGAAACAATTACAACAAACATGAGTATCTATTCCTATAGTACCGCAACACCTAAACCCTTTGAGACTAAGCCCATGTATTTATTCGAATATCAGCTTCGGGCAGTCCAATTTCCCTCAATGTGAGGTGCATATTAATTTTCACATCTCTATAGACGCACCTCATAAAGCACTGTCACACCTCTAACTGTGTGTCCTTGCCCGCCTCGTATCACTTCTGACCCAAATACAACTAACTGCCCATGACGTAATTAGTCATCTATTTTGATAGTGAATGGAAAATAGGGTTGATTTCTCAGGCTATTGTATTGTTTTGGTTTTCACAAGGGAAATATAAAATTCTTCTCACAAACTTCATTCAGAATCGGAAATATTTTAATGGAACCAACCAGCACCTTTGGCGCGAAAAATTATTTCACATGCAGTTGGACGAGCATTACCCAGCCTGTTATAAGCTAGATAACAATATAGAGTTATCTGAATTTTTCCAATAAAATGCATACAGCATAATAAACAACAGGCTTTAGATACTTTTACCGTTACCCCCTTTAAAAGGTTTCATCGAAAATACAAAATATGACGGTGCTTTGCTGACGAGAAATGGCGAGAAAACATTTGTATCTCTCTGTTTGATTTTCCTATCTTGTTTTTATACTCGTACTCAAAAAAGAGTAGGGATATAATAGATTTGTGGTAAAAGTGGATGTGTGTAACGCAGAGAAAGAAACGTTTCCGACCCCATAAAGTATATATATTCTTGATCAGCATCAATAGCCGAGTCGATAGAGCCATGTCTGTCTGTCCGTTTGTCTGTCTGTCTGTCTCGATGAGCGCCTAGAGACTATATGAGCTAGGGCAACCAAATTTGGTTTCCAGACTTATGTGATATCACACTGCTACAAGTGTATTTCAAAATTTTGTCCCGCCCCCTTCCGACACCACAAAAGACGAAAATCTGTGGCAGGCACAATCTTAAAGACACGATAAAACGAAAAACGCAGCATCGTGGAGAATGCCCATATCTACCAGACTGCTGAATCTGAATCAGATCGGATCATAATTATAGCCAAAGTGAAGAAATTAATTTTCTGTTGGTTCCCCCGCCTCCGCCAGCCAGAGACCCGATACTCATTCTCCTTCTCGCTCGCACACTCTGCCGCGTTCAGTGCGCGAGAACACCTAGCAGAGGATATGTAGAATTTAATGGTACATGTAGAATCTACATGTTAAATGTAGAATATACATTGTATATGTAGATGTAGGACAGATGTAGCAAAAAAATGTAAAATGTAAAATTTTTTTTTTAATTCTAAAATTCTAAAAAATCATATGCTCAAAAATGTATATTCTGAGTGAGTACGGGTATAAGTAGAGTCGCGTCCCCAGAAGCGACTCATACGTTCCTTCTCGTTAGTTATTGATAGGTGAATGCTCCAGGAAGAACGAACTAACAGTAAATATTTACTTTTTAGCACGTTAATCTTACAAATCGTTCTAAGTAAACCGACCTCAACACAAAAATGCATACGGCAGCCACTTTCAGTTGGCTTTGTAAACAGAGCGACGCATCGCAGGTTCCAGCGCTTACAGAATTATAAATCATGCACATAATGCGTTTGGATATTTCCCTTTATTTTTATTTGACTGGTGGTAGGAGGGTAAACAACCAACGGTTTTGGCAGTTTCATCTGTGGCATATAAATAGATGCAGATCGCTTCAGAACTGTCAGCACTCCAGATGGGGATGATACAAACGATATTTTTCTGTTATGAAATCCGAATCATTAGGGTAGGCATTTCATCTTGTTGATAAATGTACCTATTACGCTGGCAGACCATATGATGTTTTAAGCGGCAGAGGGTGTAAACACAAAAAATACTTAAATAATTACAAATTTTGAAGAAACAATAAAATAGTTTTATCCCGATTCCGAAAAAATTTGATTTAGTGAAAATAAATAGGATCAACTGAATAAAATATGAGACCATCCCCAATTAAAGTATCTGAATCAGATCTATAAAGCCATTTTTAATGTCCTGTCTCCAAATTTCCTAAAGATATTTTCAGCAAAACTTATCTTAATGGATTCTCTCAATAACTGTCTATAGCTTAACCTCTTTTTCTACGGTAATCAGAAAAATAAACATTTCTTTATACACTAAACGAGAAGGAACGTGTGAGTCGCTTCTGGGGACGCGACTCTACTTATACCCGTACTCAGTCAGTAAATACATTTTTGAGATATTATTTTTTAGAATTTTAGAATAAAAAAAAATTTTACATTTTACATTTTTTTGCTACATCTGTTACCTACATCTACATCTACAATGTATATTTTACATCTAACATGTAGATTATGCATGTACCATTTAGAGTCTACATCTCCTCCTCTAGGGGTTGCTCGCGCACTGAACGCGGCAGAGTGTGCGAGCGAGAGAGAGAATGAGTTGTGTGTCTCTGGCTGAAAGAGGCGGGGGAACCAACAGAAAATTAATTTCTTCATTCTGGCTATAATTATGTTCCGATCTGATTCAAATTCGGCAATCTGGTAGATATGGGCATTTTCTACGATACTGCGTTTATAGTTTTATCGTATCTTTAAAATTGTGCCTGCCACAGATTTTCGTCCTTTGTGGGGGCGGAAGGGGGCGGGGCGAAATTTTGAAATACACTTGTAGCAGTGTGATATCACATGAGTCTTGAAACCAAATTTGGTTGCCCTAGTTCTTATAGTCTCTGAGATCCAGGCGCTCAACAGACGGACAGTCGGACAGACGGACAGACGGACGGACAGACGGACATGGCTATATCGACTCGGCTATTGATGCTGATCAAGAATATATATACTTTATGGGGTCGGAAACGTTTCCTTCTCTGCGTTGCACACATCCACTTTTACCACAAATCTGATATACCCCTTAACTCTTTTTTGAGTACGGGTATAAAAAGATTTTGGTTTCCTTAAACCCTACAGGCGACTACTTTCGACGCTGTTAAGACCTTTATATGGTCATATTCGATTTAAGTGCTCATGCCCTCGCGAAAACTAAAATAAAACGAGAAGGAACGTGTGAGTCGCTTCTGGGGACGCGACTCTACTTATACCCGTGCTCAGTCAGTAAATACATTTTTGAGATGATTTTTTAGAATTTTAGAAAAAAAAAAATTTTACATTTTACATTTTTTTGCTACATCTGTTATCTACATCTACATCTACAATGTATATTTTACATCTAACATGTAGATTATGCATGTACCATTTAGAGTCTACATCTCCTCCTCTAGGGGTTGCTCGCGCACTGAACGCGGCAGAGTGTGCGAGCGAGAGAGAGAATGAGTTGTGTGTCTCTGGCTGAAAGAGGCGGGGGAACCAACAGAAAATTAATTTCTTCATTCTGGCTATAATTATGTTCCGATCTGATTCAAATTCGGCAATCTGTTAGATATCGGCATTTTCTACGATACTGCGTTTATAGTTTTATCGTATCTTTAAAATTGTGCCTGCCACAGATTTTCGTCCTTTGTGGGGGCGGAAGGGGGCGGGGCGAAATTTTGAAATACACTTGTAGCAGTGTGATATCACATGAGTCTGGAAACCAAATTTGGTTGCCCTAGCTTTTATAGTCTCTGAGATCCAGGCGTCAAACAAGACGGACAGACGGACAGACAGACATGGCTCTATCGACTCGGCTATTGATGCTGATCAAGAATATATATACTTTATGGGGTCGGAAAATTTTCCTTCTCTGTGTTACACACATCCACTTTTACCACAAATCTAATATACCCCTTAACTCTTTTTTGAGTACGGGTATAACAACGGAAGTAGCTCAATGGGTGGGTTGCTATTGTGTGAGGGAATCTCGCTCACGCCTTCATCTCCACCTTCAATTGTGCTTTGGTCACTGCTGGCGCAGAGGTCAGCACCGGTTAATTATGATAACCAGGCTCAGGAAAGTCCAAACAATAGCTCTGAACACGATGTAGATCTCTGCTAATTAACAGGCAACTAAAAGCCCGCTATAATTTGCTGGCAGAACTCCAACCGGGAACCGGAATTTACTCCGATTTGGACACTGAAGCAGCTTCATTAACTCGCATTAGCCTAAAGTAAATTTCCACCTTGTTTACCGCAGCAACTTTTACTTTAAATTTGTTAAAGATGAAACACATGCCAAAAAAAAAACTAACAGTGACCAAATAATCTTAAGTGCAGCCCACAAGAAGAAAGCGCCTCAGGTGATTTAATTTCCATAAAAAATAACGAGAAGGAACGTGTGAGTCGCTTCTGGGGACGCGACTCTACTTATATCCGTACTCAGTCAGTATTTACATTTTGGAGCATGATTTTTTAGAATTTTAGAATTAAAAAAAATTTTACATTTTACATTTTTTTGCTACATCTGTTATCTACATCTACATCTACAATGTATATTTTACATCTAACATGTAGATTATAGATGTACCATTTATATTCTGCATCTCCTCCGCTAGGGGTTGCTCGCTCACTGAACGCGGCAGAGTGTGCGAGCGAGAGAGAGAATGTGTTGTGGAGGAGGCGGGGGAACCAACAGAAAATTAATTTCTTCATTCTGGCTATAATTATGATCCGATCTGATTCAGATTCGGCAGCCTGATAGATATGGTCATTCTCTATGATACTGCGTTTTCAGATTTATCACCAAAACCGTGAAGAGGGGGGCCGTTGATGTAAAATAAGGTCTGAAAGTAAAGGGCTGCCATTGCAATCTGTCTGTCCCATGCGTTTAATTATTTTATTTTTATACCCGTACTCAAAAAAGAGTTAAGGGGTATATTAAATATTAAATTTGTGGTAAAAGTGGATATGTGTAACGTAGAGAAGGAAAATTTTCCGACCCCATAAAGTATATGTATATATTCTTGATCAGCATCAATAGCCGAGTCGATATAGCCATGTCTGTCTGTCAGTCCGTCCGTCCGTCCGTATTGTTTAGCGCCTGGATCTCAGAGACTATAAGAGTTATGGTAACCAAATTTGGTTTCCAGACTCTTGTGATATCACACTGCTACAAGTGTATTTCAAAATTTTGCCCCGCCCCCTTCCGCCCCCACAAAGGACGAAAATCTGTGGCAGGCACAATTTTAAAGATACGATAAAACTAAAAACGCAGTATCGTAGAGAATGACTATATCTACCAGATTGCCGGAATTGAATCAGATCGGATTATAATTAATTAATTAATTAATTTTCTGTTGCTTCCCCCGCCCCCTCCTGAAAGAAACAGACCGCTCATTCTCTTTCTCGCTCGCACACTCTGCCGCGTTCAGTGCGCAAGAAACCCCTAACGGAGGAAATGTAGAATCTAAATTGTACATGAAGAATGTACATGTTAGATGTAGAATATACATTGTATATTACATCTACATATAACAGATGTAGCAAAAAAATGTAATATGTAAAATTTTTTTTAATTCTAAAATTATAAAAAATCATAAGATTAAAATTGTATATAATGACTGAGTACGGGTGTACACGTTCCTCCGCGTTTTAAATACAAAATAGTAACTCCTAACTTGTATTTTTGTTTTTTTTTTTTTTTTTTATCCCTTTAAGTTTGATTTGAAACCGATAAATATCGATTATAATAATGTGACCACTTTATGAAGTTTTTAGTTTTTTAAGAAGTCTGTTAAGTGGACATCCCTGAAAGGAGGGGAAAAAAGTTGAAGTCGAAAATAAAGAAAAATTAAATGGTCGATCGAGCCGGATATTTATATTCATTCAACAGGTACGACACAACATTAAATGGTCCATCGAGCCGGATATTTATATTCATTCAACAGGTACGACACAACATTAAATGGTCCTTCGAGCCGGATATTTATATTCATTCAACAGGTACGACACAACATTAAATGGTCCTTCGAAGCCAACAGAACGGCATATGGAAAATACAGAAGCTATTTCAACAGAATTTCATCAGCATAAGTGTATGTACCCTGACGCGGAGACACACACAGACAAGCCCTGCTGGAAATTTCAGTAGCATCTGAAGTGAGTGTACCCTGACACGAGTACACAAGCAAACACTTTGGTGTACGAATTAAGGTGTGTGTATGTAAGGCCGAGTACAGTTCCTGATAACTTGGACATACCACACTGCGACATATTCATATGTGTGCATACATTTAGAAGACAGCGAACATGCCACAAACACGTAGTGGAAAGACAACGTCAAAAAAGGCAAAATCTGATGACAGCAAAGAAAAAATGGCCAGTTCAATTAATCGTGGAAACGCCTCCCAGCTTGACCAAACTGTGGTGCAGGCATCGACTCCTTATCCAGCAGCAAAAAAGAAAGTACCAACGGAGAAATCTGTGCACTCACAAAAGTCAACGAGGGCCCAGAAGCTACAAATTGAAATGGAACATTTTAGGCGGCAGCAAGAGATTATGCAACAACGTGCGTTACTGGATTACCAAGAGAAACAAGATCAGATGCAGCGACAATTAGAGATAGCGCAACTGGAGGATGACAACGACGAACAAGATGGCAGCCAAGATCCTGATGCTGAAAACGACGAAGAGCAAGCGGCAAGTAGAACACGAGAGTGGGTTAAAAGACAGCCTAATCAATTATTTTCTGACAATGGTGATGTAGGAGAAAGCCAAGAAAATATGGGTAATACAAATTTAATGCAGACATTCATGGCTAGACAAACTGTTTCACAAGAGTTACCTTTTTTTTCTGGAAATCCACTTGAATGGCCGATATTTTATGCTGAGTTTCAAAACAGCAATGAAATCTGTAAGTTTTCTAACTATGAAAATATAAATCGGTTGAGAAAGGCACTATCTGGGCGTGCAAAAGAATCCGTTCAATCACTTTTATTATTACCAAGTAATGTACCAGTTATTATTGATTTCTTAAAAGAAAGATTTGGAGATCCAACCCACATTATTAGACATTTGATTGAGCAAATCAAAAATTACCCTCCGGTAAAAGAAGATAAAACTGAAAGGCTTATTAGTTTATATGACACCCTTACTAATCTGATACATACATTATTGACATTTGAAGAATTGGATCATATTCGCAATCCACTTTTGTTTGACGACATTTTGGAAAAACTGCCATTATCTCAGCGTCTTGCTTTTATGCAATTTTACCAAGATACAAAAAATAATGAACCGAAAATAATAGTTTTTCACAAATGGCTCGGTAAGAAAGTTAAAGCAGCGCAGCTATTAGGGTTCGGGCAGAGTAAAACAAAAGAAACAACTCTGACTGTTTCAAATCAATTAACATATGACAAAAAGGACAAGTCTCAATATTGTAACTTTTGCAAAAAAACTAACCATTATGTATCAACATGCGTTAAATTTAAATCATTAGATATTGACCAACGATGGGAACATGTTAGTAAAAATCGATTATGTATATCATGTCTTTGCAAAAATCATATACTGAAAAATTGCAAGCGAAAGAAACCATGCGAAATTGATAATTGTACCAAAACACACAACACATTATTACATAAGAATAGACTGCCAAATCAATATTGTGACAATTCTCAGGGTTTTACAGAACCAAAGATAGAAACAGAAATTAATTGTAACATAAATTATGATAACCACAAAGTTCTTCTAAAGGTAGTACCCATTTCGATTATTGGTCCAAAAAAGACAATCGAGACATTTGCGCTATTGGATGAAGCTTCCACTGTGTCTCTTTTGGATCAAGATCTCGCTGACGAATTGGGATTAGATGGTCCTATTAGACCATTGAAAATGCAGTGGACGAATAATGAGGTGTATGAGCAGAGTGAGTCAAAGGTAATTGGAGTCTGTATCAAAGGAAAGGGTCAATCATCAAAGTCACTTAGGTTAAGAAAAGTTAAAACGATTTCGGGTCTTAATCTCCCGGTTCAGTCTTTGGATGTTGATAGTTTGACTGACAAGTGGACATTTTTAAAACCATTTGTTAATCATTCTTACTATAGGGCACAACCCAAATTGTTAATTGGACAAGATAATTGGTCGGTTATTATAACACGAAAACTCAAATATGAATCATTCACAGGCCCAGTTGCCAGTAAGACATCGCTGGGCTGGGTGATTCATGGAATTATTGATCCTAATAGAAATTCTGGGCAATCAGATTATACCTTTCATATTAGAAATTGCATGGATGAACAAAATGATAGGGACGATATAGATTCGTTACAAGATCTAGTCAAATCATACTGGAATTTAGAAAATGAACTGACTACTGTAAAGGATAATCCGATCTCCCTTGATGATAAAAAATGTTTAGAAATTATTGACAAAACTTTAAAAAGAAAAGGAAATAGATTTGAAGTGGGACTATTTTGGAAAAATGAAAATGTTAAACTACCAGAAAGTTACTCTAATGCCTACAATAGATTGATAGCCCTAGAAAGAAAACTTGACAGAGACTCAAAATATCAACAAAGATACCAAGACATGATAGATTCATATATAACTAAAGGATATATAAGAAAATTGGATATTAATGAGGCAGCGATAAAAACACCTTTGACTTTTTATCTCCCACACTTTGGTGTAGTTAATAACAATAAACCAGACAAGCTTAGAATAGTATTTGATGCAGCATCAAGGACACATGGATTTAGCTTAAATGATTTCTTATTAGCAGGACCCGATCTATATAACCAACTGATCTCCGTATTAATGAATTTCCGAGAACATAAAATAGCGTTCGTTGGCGATATAAAGGAGATGTTCCTTCAAATACAAATACGCGACGAGGACCGACACGCGCAAAGAATTCTTTGGCGAGGAACGAATCGCCATTCCAACCCGGACGTGTATGAAATCCAAGTGCTATTCTTCGGTGCCAAGTGTAGTCCGAGCATTGCTCAACAGACAAGAAACCGCAATGCACTGGATTTTAAAGACAAGTTTCCCCAAGCCTGTAACGATATACTAAATAATCATTACATGGATGACTATTTAGGTGGAGCCAAAGACGTAGATAGTGCAGTGAATTTGATAAATCATGTTAAATATATTCATGAAAAAGCTGGGTTTCATATGTGTAACTGGGTTTCAAACTCACAAGACGTTTTGACAAAATTAAATAATAAAAGTACACAAACTGATATAAAACCAATTAAAAATATAACTCAAGAACGAATCCTAGGTATGATGTGGAACTTTAAAGCAGATTTTTTTGCATTTAATTTGAACTTTACGAAAGCACATTCTGATATTTTAAACGTATTTAAACGACCAACTAAGCGTCAAGTCCTTAAAATAACAATGTCAATCTTCGACCCTCTAGGGTTCTTGTCAAATTTACTTATTGCCAACAAAATTCTCTTACAAGCCATTTGGGACAGCGGAATTGGTTGGGATGATTTAATCATTGACGAAAATTATGAGATTTGGAAAAATTTGTGCAAAAATATAGGGAAGATACAAGAATTCAAAGTGCCAAGAAAAATGACAACTCTTTTAATTGACAAATGTGACATTCAATTACACATATTTTGCGACGCATCAAAGAGCGCATATGCCGCTTGTGCATACTTGCGATTCAGCGATTCACATACAGTAGAATGTTCATTGGTAATGGCAAAATCCAAAGTAGCTCCATTAAAGCCAATTTCTATACCAAGATTAGAGCTACAAGGAGCATTACTAGGAGCTAGATTAGGCAAAGCTGTAAAAGAAATTCTAAATGTTCGGATAAGCAAAACATGCTTGTGGACTGATTCAGAAATAGTTTTGCATTGGCTTAAATCTAGCAGTAAGCGATTTAAAATGTTTGTGGCACAGCGACTGGGTGAAATTCAAGAATTAACGAATATGTGCGATTGGAAATATGTACCCACTAACCTAAATCCAGCCGACCAAGCAACAAAAATCTTAAAATTCGATTTCGCTACCAATGATGTTTGGTTGAAAGGGCCGTGCTTCTTGTACGAGCATTCGGTATGTCCGAAAGGAAAGTTAAGTGAGGACTTTCGCCTGGACAAAACATCGATTGAACAGGAATATGTACATATAGTCACTGAGATATCTAATACGATTGAAATACCTGATGTATCCCGATTTTCCAACTGGATGAGATTTTTACGCACGACTGCTTGGGTATTAAAATTTATAGATCGACTAAAAAAGACAAACGACTCAGAATTTTTAAGTGAATTGACAGTTAAGAATATAAACAGAGCAGAATATGTAATATACAAGAAAGTACAGCTAGATTCTTACCTAAGCGAAATTGACTGTTTTATGAAGTCAAAAGCTATCCATAATTCAAGCACTTTAAAGTCACTTACAGTTATTATGACAGACGATGGATTGTTACGCATACAAGGACGATTGAACAACATTGACGAAGCCCAGTTTAATTTCGATTCAAAGAATCCAATTATTTTGAGCAAGGGGCATCCGATTACAGAATTGTTAGTTAATTATTATCATGTGAAGAACTGTCATGTGGGTAGGGAAACGGTTATAGCCAATTTACGACAAAAATATTGGATACCAAATTGCCGTAATGTAGTAAAGAAGATAATAAGAGAGTGCCAGTTTTGTAAAAATAAAAGATCAAAACCGCTTATTCCAATTATGGGCCAATTACCGTCATGTCGTGTACAACCAACGGAAAGACCTTTTTTAAAGACAGGTGTTGACTATTTCGGTCCAATAGAAATATTAGTGAATCGAAGTCACGTAAAAAGATATGGTGTGATATTCACTTGCATGGCATCGCGCGCTGTACACTTAGAAATTGCTGAAGATCTATCGTGCAACGCTTTTATGAATGTTTTTCGACAATTTGGATGTCGACGAGGATTTCCAATAGAGCTATATTCAGACAATGGGACCAATTTTAAAAGCAAGTAAAAATATATACGAAATTACTGCTAGTTGGCCCGAAGACGAGATTATTCAGTTTATGACTACAAAGAAATGTCAGTGGTTTTTAATCCTCCGTTATCTCCACATATGGGAGGAGCATGGGAACGTCTCATACAGTCAGTCAAAAGAGTATATGATGTATCTATTAACAGAAAAATATCCAAAAGAATATGTTTTAAAGACCATTTTTGCCGAGATAGAATTTATGATAAACAGTAGACCCCTGCTTTATATTCCCTCTGATTTAACTGAGGTAGAACCATTGACACCAAATAGTATTTTGATCGGACCTAATTATAGAGATTCATTTTACTCAGATGCCACCGAAAGGAATTTAAAAACCATAAATATGTGGAAAGCATCCCAAAAAGTTGCAGACTTGTTTTGGCAAAAATGGAAAAAAGATTATCGTCAGTTCCTATTATGTAGTAGAAAATGGACTAAAGACCAAGTTAAGATTGTTGAAGGTGATATTGCCTTAATTACTGACTCGAATTTACCACGAAACACCTGGCCTATGGGCAAAGTAATAAAAATATATCCATCTCAGGATGGGCGCGTAAGAATTGTAGACGTTAAGACTAAAAATGGAATTTATAAAAGACCAGTTGTCAAGTTAATTAAATTAGATGTACGCTCTAAGAATGAAATGTAATGTAAAAGTATTGTCACGTGTGACTACAATACTTTGGGAGGAGAATGTTGTGAATTGTTTATGTTTTACGTTAACCCTTTAAGTTTGATTTGAAACCGATAAATATCGATTATAATAATGTGACCACTTTATGAAGTTTTTAGTTTTTTAAGAAGTCTGTTAAGTGGACATCCCTGAGAGGAGGGGAAAAAAGTTGAAGTCGAAAATAAAGAAAAATTAAATGGTCGATCGAGCCGGATATTTATATTCATTCAACAGGT
>JAECWT010000271.1:0-50693 GCA_018150885.1 Drosophila tristis | reverse complement strand
TTTTAAAGCCATCGAATTCAATGCGTTCTTGACGGAGCTGGGAATCCAAACATATGTACACAGCGCTATACTCTCCCAGAGTAACGCAGCGGGAACGAGTGAATCGTTCTTTGTTAGCTGCAGTGAGATCATATCTTCAACAGGATCAGACCTACTGGGATCAGCATCTCTGAAGATCTGCTTGCTCGTTGAGATCATCCCTGCATCAGTCGTTGGAAGTTTGCTCACCATATCGAGCTCTGTTTGGCTTAGATATGATTACTCATGGCTCTGATTATAAGCTGCAAGAAGATTTAGACTTGTTGGAAAGAACCCGTGGTGCCGGTATCTAGAGCGGACAATTTGGCTTGCTTTAATCCGAAAAGATATTCAGGCCAATATTAAGAAAGCGTATGATCGCAACGTTGCTCAATACAACTTACGAGCCAAGCCCGTTTCGTTCGAGAAGGTCAGGAAGTTTTCACCGTAATTTTGCGTTAAGCCGCCCCTCGCATAAAACTTAATGCCAAATTGGCTCGAAGTTTTTGAAATCCGTGTGCCGGAAGAAACTAAGGTAATTGTTTTTTACCTGTTTGGAAAATGTACAGGTGCAAGAGAAATCAGGTACCTTCTCGCGAAAAGACTTTTAAAGCCCTGATTCATGCCTTTATTCTGATAAGGCAATATTATCAGATGAAGCAATGATCATCGTTGTGCGCAAAAAATATAAAGCTGTTTGTTATGTTGCTCAAAATCCCTCTGGCAGCCAATATTATAGTTCCTGTTGTTGATTTTTATGTTTGTAGCATAGTTTCGAGATTGGGTGCGTATGCAAGCTCTGGACTTAGAACAGCTGAGCTAAGCTTGAGCCAGTGCAGCGCAGCGCATCGAAGCGAAGCTTTATTTTGAGTCGTTTAGATCTTTAGATCGTATTTAAACGATTCAAAGGCCAGGTCATGCTCTTTTGAAAAATTCTAATCGGTGGATCCGTTCGAGAGTCAACTCGTTCCGTACAACCCTTTAAATTTTAACCACGTGTCCGAAAAGTACGGTTACAAAACTGTCGGAGTAACCGAAAAAATAATTTTCCATGTTTAAATCAATAACCGTAGCAATTTTTGAATCTTAAAACCAAGCAAAAGTGTGAGAGTTCGGAGAAACTCCCTTGGCTTTGCGGCCGCCACGCTGCTGCCACGCCTACAGCCACGCTTCACACCACGTCGGTGGAAAGACCCGACCAACGATCTCTCCTGTTCCTGAAAGCAGACAAGAACGGTACGTTTAAAGCCCTATAAGAAGAAGTAAGAATTGTAGGTTCATAGGGTTTTTGTTTTTGCCTTAGTGCCTTGGCCGCGATTGCCAGCCGTCCCGCATCAGTCTTTGCACGCCCTTTTAGGTCACGCCGCTATATCTATGACTAAGGCCGCCATTACGTAGGTGTGGGCCATTAAATTTTCTTTTCTGATTGAAAACGGCCGGGTTTTCCCTGCGAGTTACATAGCCTGCCCGGCCATAACCTTTGCGCAGCCGCCAAGCGTTGCCGTCGCTGCCCCGAGCACGCTGCTGGAAGTAGCCACCCACCCCCCTCACCAAGCGCAGATGCAGCCGTTGAGGATGCCGTATTGTTCTTCAGTATTATGGTCTGGCTTTTGTATCTCTCTTTACTTCTTTTCTTGCATTTATTTAAGTACAGTAAGACCTCCCAAAAAAAAAAAAAAAACCGCTGCTGTTAATCTTCAGAATTTTACTTTTTGTTTTTTGGTTAAAAGGAAAAAAACTTTCTCTATATACACATTTCATAACCGCCCGACATGGGCAAACCGTAACATTTTTCTGTTTGCCTCCACAGAAAATCTCAGCGAAGGCGCCTTTCAGCGAGGGACCACTAATAAGCCGTAAGGTAAGAGCAAGAAAAAAAAACGGTCACATCCCATTTCCCTTTTATTGCGGGTCTTCTCTAAGCCAAACGGGCTTGCGCTTACGATATTCGGCTGCCGCTATGCCTGCGTAAAGCTTTTACTCATAGCTTTCGTTAGGTTTAGTCAGTAGTTCCGTTTTGCGTGTTTGTTTGTTTTTCGAATTGGTTGCATTCTTCTAATGCATTAAACCTACACTAGCCAACAAGGAAAGTTTCCTTTGAATTTTAATTGCGGCTTAAAATCACCTTTTTCGTTTTACATTTGTTTAGGATATACTTTGCCCAATGCCTTAAAATGATGTAGTTTTCATTATTATATTAATTTTCTATAAGAATTTTTTGTTTATGGAATAGTCATAATTAATTTTACCGACCTACTTATACTCTGCTATCCATATAGTGTTGAATTTTTTTGTTAGGTTTATAATTTTTATATGATATCTTCTGGTACTCTCTTTATGGTCTAATACGTTCTCTCCTCTTTCTACTATTTAAGTGAGGATGTATATAATTTTTAGTTCTTTTGTTTTGCTCTCATCATTTTCTCATTTTCTGCCTCAACTTTCCACCGCTCAAATGGCAGAAAACCGTTAAGTCAAATCTGAGATACCAGGCAAACAGAAATCAGCAGAAGGTCGCTGCTTTTTTAAATTCTCGTTTTTTTCTTGTTTCTCTTTGCATTTCGTTGCTCTCTTTTTTTGCTCTCATTTTTCTCATTTTCTGCCTCAACTTTCCACCGCTCAAATGGCAGAAAACCGTTTAATTCAAATCTGAGATACCAGGCAAACAGAAATCAGCAGAAGGTCGCTGCTTTTTTTTAAATTCTCGTTTTTTCTTGTTTCTCTTTGCATTTCGTTGCTCTCTTTTTTTGCTCTAATTTTTTTTCATTTTCTGCCTCAACTTTCCACCGCTCAAATGGCAGAAAACCGTTAAATTCAAATCTGAGATACCAGGCAAACAGAAATCAGCAGAAGGTCGCTGCTTTTTTTAAATTCTCGTTTTTTCTTGTTTCTCTTTGCATTTCGTTGCTCTCTTTTTTTGCTCTCATTTTTCTCATTTTCTGCCTCAACTTTCCACCGCTCAAATGGCAGAAAACCGTTAAATTCAAATCTGAGATACCAGGCAAACAGAAATCAGCAGAAGGTCGCTGCTTTTTTTAAATTCTCGTTTTTTCTTGTTTCTCTTTGCATTTCGTTGCTCTCTTTTTTTGCTCTCATTTTTCTCATTTTCTGCCTCAACTTTCCACCGCTCAAATGGCAGAAAACCGTTAAATTCAAATCTGAGATACCAGGCAAACAGAAATCAGCAGAAGGTCGCTGCTTTTTTTAAATTCTCGTTTTTTCTTGTTTCTCTTTGCATTTCGTTGCTCTCTTTTTTTGCTGTCATTTTTTCTCATTTTCTGCCTCAACTTTCCACCGCTCAAATGGCAGAAATCCGTTAAATTCAAATCTGAGATACCAGGCAAACAGAAATCAGCAGAAGGTCGCTGCTTTTTTTAAATTCTCGTTTTTTCTTGTTTCTCTTTGCATTTCGTTGCTCTCTTTTTTTGCTCTCATTTTTCTCATTTTCTGCCTCAACTTTCCACCGCTCAAATGGCAGAAAACCGTTAAATTCAAATCTGAGATACCAGGCAAACAGAAATCAGCAGAAGGTCGCTGCTTTTTTTTAAATTCTCGTTTTTCTTGTTTCTCTTTGCATTTCGTTGCTCTCTTTTTTTGCTCTCATTTTTCTCATTTTCTGCCTCAACTTTCCACCGCTCAAATGGCAGAAAACCGTTAAATTCAAATCTGAGATACCAGGCAAACAGAAATCAGCAGAAGGTCGCTGCTTTTTTTAAATTCTCGTTTTTTCTTGTTTCTCTTTGCATTTCGTTGCTCTCTTTTTTTGCTCTCATTTTTCTCATTTTCTGCCTCAACTTTCCACCGCTCAAATGGCAGAAAACCGTTAAATTCAAATCTGAGATACCAGGCAAACAGAAATCAGCAGAAGGTCGCTGCTTTTTTTAAATTCTCGTTTTTTCTTGTTTCTCTTTGCATTTCGTTGCTCTCTTTTTTTGCTCTCATTTTCTGCCTCAACTTTCCACCGCTCAAATGGCAGAAAACCGTTAAATTCAAATCTGAGATACCAGGCAAACAGAAATCAGCAGAAGGTCGCTGCTTTTTTTAAATTCTCGTTTTTTCTTGTTTCTCTTTGCATTTCGTTGCTCTCTTTTTTTGCTCTCATTTTTCTCATTTTCTGCCTCAACTTTCCACCGCTCAAATGGCAGAAAACCGTTAAATTCAAATCTGAGATACCAGGCAAACAGAAATCAGCAGAAGGTCGCTGCTTTTTTTAAATTCTCGTTTTTTCTTGTTTCTCTTTGCATTTCGTTGCTCTCTTTTTTTGCTCTCATTTTTCTCATTTTCTGCCTCAACTTTCCACCGCTCAAATGGCAGAAAACCGTTAAATTCAAATCTGAGATACCAGGCAAACAGAAATCAGCAGAAGGTCGCTGATTTTTTTAAATTCTCGTTTTTTCTTGTTTCTCTTTGCATTTCGTTGCTCTCTTTTTTTGCTCTCATTTTTCTCATTTTCTGCCTCAACTTTCCACCGCTCAAATGGCAGAAAACCGTTAAATTCAAATCTGAGATACCAGGCAAACAGAAATCAGCAGAAGGTCGCTGCTTTTTTTTAAATTCTCGTTTTTTCTTGTTTCTCTTTGCATTTCGTTGCTCTCTTTTTTTGCTCTCATTTTTCTCATTTTCTGCCTCAACTTTCCACCGCTCAAATGGCAGAAAAACCGTTAAATTCAAATCTGAGATACCAGGCAAACAGAAATCAGCAGAAGGTCGCTGCTTTTTTTAAATTCTCGTTTTTTCTTGTTTCTCTTTGCATTTCGTTGCTCTCTTTTTTTGCTCTCATTTTTCTCATTTTCTGCCTCAACTTTCCACCGCTCAAATGGCAGAAAACCGTTAAATTCAAATCTGAGATACCAGGCAAACAGAAATCAGCAGAAGGTCGCTGCTTTTTTTAAATTCTCGTTTTTTCTTGTTTCTCTTTGCATTTCGTTGCTCTCTTTTTTTGCTCTCATTTTTCTCATTTTCTGCCTCAACTTTCCACCGCTCAAATGGCAGAAAACCGTTAAATTCAAATCTGAGATACCAGGCAAACAGAAATCAGCAGAAGGTCGCTGCTTTTTTAAAATTCTCGTTTTTTCTTGTTTCTCTTTGCATTTCGTTGCTCTTTTTTTCTTTTTCTCAAACTCGTTTCTTGTTTCTCTTTGCATTTCTTCTCATTTTCTCTTTCTGCCTCAACTTTCCACCGCTCAAATGGCAGAAAACCGTTAAATTCAAATCTGAGATACCAGGCAAACAGAAATCAGCAGAAGGTCGCTGCTTTTTTTAAATTCTCGTTTTTTCTTGTTTCTCTTTGCATTTCGTTGCTCTCTTTTTTTTGCTCTCATTTTTCTCATTTTCTGCCTCAACTTTCCACCGCTCAAATGGCAGAAAACCGTTAAATTCAAATCTGAGATACCAGGCAAACAGAAATCAGCAGAAGGTCGCTGCTTTTTTTAAATTCTCGTTTTTTCTTGTTTCTCTTTGCATTTCGTTGCTCTCTTTTTTTGCTCTCATTTTTCTCATTTTCTGCCTCAACTTTCCACCGCTCAAATGGCAGAAAACCGTTAAATTCAAATCTGAGATACCAGGCAAACAGAAATCAGCAGAAGGTCGCTGCTTTTTTTAAATTCTCGTTTTTTCTTGTTTCTCTTTGCATTTCGTTGCTCTCTTTTTTTGCTCTCATTTTTCTCATTTTCTGCCTCAACTTTCCACCGCTCAAATGGCAGAAAACCGTTAAATTCAAATCTGAGATACCAGGCAAACAGAAATCAGCAGAAGGTCGCTGCTTTTTTTAAATTCTCGTTTTTTCTTGTTTCTCTTTGCATTTCGTTGCTCTCTTTTTTTGCTCTCATTTTTCTCATTTTCTGCCTCAACTTTCCACCGCTCAAATGGCAGAAAACCGTTAAATTCAAATCTGAGATACCAGGCAAACAGAAATCAGCAGAAGGTCGCTGCTTTTTTAAAATTCTCGTTTTTTCTTGTTTCTCTATGCATTTCGTTGCTCTCTTTTTTTGCTCTCATTTTGTCATTTTCTGCCTCAACTTTCCACCGCTCAAATGGCAGAAATCCGTTAAATTCAAATCTGAGATACCAGGCAAACAGAAATCAGCAGAAGGTCGCTGCTTTTTTTAAATTCTCGTTTTTTCTTGTTTCTCTTTGCATTTCGTTGCTCTCTTTTTTTGCTCTCATTTTTCTCATTTTCTGCCTCAACTTTCCACCGCTCAAATGGCAGAAAACCGTTAAATTCAAATCTGAGATACCAGGCAAACAGAAATCAGCAGAAGGTCGCTGCTTTTTTTAAATTCTCGTTTTTTCTTGTTTCTCTTTGCATTTCGTTGCTCTCTTTTTTTGCTCTCATTTTTTTCATTTTCTGCCTCAACTTTCCACCGCTCAAATGGCAGAAAACCGTTAAATTCAAATCTGAGATACCAGGCAAACAGAAATCAGCAGAAGGTCGCTGCTTTTTTTAAATTCTCGTTTTTTCTTGTTTCTCTTTGCATTTCGTTGCTCTCTTTTTTTTGCTCTCATTTTTTTCATTTTCTGCCTCAACTTTCCACCGCTCAAATGGCAGAAAACCGTTAAATTCAAATCTGAGATACCAGGCAAACAGAAATCAGCAGAAGGTCGCTGCTTTTTTTTAAATTCTCGTTTTTTCTTGTTTCTCTTTGCATTTCGTTGCTCTCTTTTTTTGCTCTATTTTTCTCATTTTCTGCCTCAACTTTCCACCGCTCAAATGGCAGAAAACCGTTAAATTCAAATCTGAGATACCAGGCAAACAGAAATCAGCAGAAGGTCGCTGCTTTTTTTAAATTCTCGTTTTTTCTTGTTTCTCTTTGCATTTCGTTGCTCTCTTTTTTGCTCTCATTTTTCTCATTTTCTGCCTCAACTTTCCACCGCTCAAATGGCAGAAAACCGTTAAATTCAAATCTGAGATACCAGGCAAACAGAAATCAGCAGAAGGTCGCTGCTTTTTTTAAATTCTCGTTTTTTCTTGTTTCTCTTTGCATTTCGTTGCTCTCTTTTTTTGCTCTCATTTTTCTCATTTTCTGCCTCAACTTTCCACCGCTCAAATGGCAGAAAACCGTTAAATTCAAATCTGAGATACCAGGCAAACAGAAATCAGCAGAAGGTCGCTGATTTTTTTAAATTCTCGTTTTTTCTTGTTTCTCTTTGCATTTCGTTGCTCTCTTTTTTTGCTCTCATTTTTTTCATTTTCTGCCTCAACTTTCCACCGCTCAAATGGCAGAAAACCGTTAAATTCAAATCTGAGATACCAGGCAAACAGAAATCAGCAGAAGGTCGCTGCTTTTTTAAAATTCTCGTTTTTTCTTGTTTCTCTATGCATTTCGTTGCTCTCTTTTTTGCTCTCATTTTTCTCATTTTCTGCCTCAACTTTCCACCGCTCAAATGGCAGAAAACCGTTAAATTCAAATCTGAGATACCAGGCAAACAGAAATCAGCAGAAGGTCGCTGCTTTTTTAAAATTCTCGTTTTTTCTTGTTTCTCTATGCATTTCGTTGCTCTCTTTTTTTGCTCTCATTTTTCTCATTTTCTGCCTCAACTTTCCACCGCTCAAATGGCAGAAAACCGTTAAATTCAAATCTGAGATACCAGGCAAACAGAAATCAGCAGAAGGTCGCTGATTTTTTTTAAATTCTCGTTTTTTCTTGTTTCTCTTTGCATTTCGTTGCTCTCTTTTTTTGCTCTCATTTTTCTCATTTTCTGCCTCAACTTTCCACCGCTCAAATGGCAGAAAACCGTTAAATTCAAATCTGAGATACCAGGCAAACAGAAATCAGCAGAAGGTCGCTGATTTTTTTAAATTCTCGTTTTTTCTTGTTTCTCTTTGCATTTCGTTGCTCTCTTTTTTTGCTCTCATTTTTCTCATTTTCTGCCTCAACTTTCCACCGCTCAAATGGCAGAAAACCGTTAAATTCAAATCTGAGATACCAGGCAAACAGAAATCAGCAGAAGGTCGCTGCTTTTTTTAAATTCTCGTTTTTTCTTGTTTCTCTTTGCATTTCGTTGCTCTCTTTTTTTTGCTCTCATTTTTTCTCATTTTCTGCCTCAACTTTCCACCGCTCAAATGGCAGAAAACCGTTAAATTCAAATCTGAGATACCAGGCAAACAGAAATCAGCAGAAGGTCGCTGCTTTTTTTAAATTCTCGTTTTTTCTTGTTTCTCTTTGCATTTCGTTGCTCTCTTTTTTTTGCTCTCATTTTTTTCATTTTCTGCCTCAACTTTCCACCGCTCAAATGGCAGAAAACCGTTAAATTCAAATCTGAGATACCAGGCAAACAGAAATCAGCAGAAGGTCGCTGCTTTTTTTAAATTCTCGTTTTTTCTTGTTTCTCTTTGCATTTCGTTGCTCTCTTTTTTTGCTCTCATTTTTCTCATTTTCTGCCTCAACTTTCCACCGCTCAAATGGCAGAAAACCGTTAAATTCAAATCTGAGATACCAGGCAAACAGAAATCAGCAGAAGGTCGCTGCTTTTTTTAAATTCTCGTTTTTTCTTGTTTCTCTTTGCATTTCGTTGCTCTCTTTTTTTTGCTCTCATTTTTCTCATTTTCTGCCTCAACTTTCCACCGCTCAAATGGCAGAAAACCGTTAAATTCAAATCTGAGATACCAGGCAAACAGAAATCAGCAGAAGGTCGCTGCTTTTTTTAAATTCTCGTTTTTTTTGTTTCTCTTTGCATTTCGTTGCTCTCTTTTTTTGCTCTCATTTTTCTCATTTTCTGCCTCAACTTTCCACCGCTCAAATGGCAGAAAACCGTTAAATTCAAATCTGAGATACCAGGCAAACAGAAATCAGCAGAAGGTCGCTGATTTTTTTAAATTCTCGTTTTTTCTTGTTTCTCTTTGCATTTCGTTGCTCTCTTTTTTTGCTCTCATTTTTCTCATTTTCTGCCTCAACTTTCCACCGCTCAAATGGCAGAAAACCGTTAAATTCAAATCTGAGATACCAGGCAAACAGAAATCAGCAGAAGGTCGCTGCTTTTTTTAAATTCTCGTTTTTTCTTGTTTCTCTTTGCATTTCGTTGCTCTCTTTTTTTGCTCTCATTTTTCTCATTTTCTGCCTCAACTTTCCACCGCTCAAATGGCAGAAAACCGTTAAATTCAAATCTGAGATACCAGGCAAACAGAAATCAGCAGAAGGTCGCTGCTTTTTTTAAATTCTCGTTTTTTCTTGTTTCTCTTTGCATTTCGTTGCTCTCTTTTTTTGCTCTCATTTTTTTCATTTTCTGCCTCAACTTTCCACCGCTCAAATGGCAGAAAACCGTTAAATTCAAATCTGAGATACCAGGCAAACAGAAATCAGCAGAAGGTCGCTGATTTTTTTAAATTCTCGTTTTTTCTTGTTTCTCTTTGCATTTCGTTGCTCTCTTTTTTTGCTCTCATTTTTTTCATTTTCTGCCTCAACTTTCCACCGCTCAAATGGCAGAAAACCGTTAAATTCAAATCTGAGATACCAGGCAAACAGAAATCAGCAGAAGGTCGCTGATTTTTTTAAATTCTCGTTTTTTCTTGTTTCTCTTTGCATTTCGTTGCTCTCTTTTTTTTGCTCTCATTTTTCTCATTTTCTGCCTCAACTTTCCACCGCTCAAATGGCAGAAAACCGTTAAATTCAAATCTGAGATACCAGGCAAACAGAAATCAGCAGAAGGTCGCTGATTTTTTTAAATTCTCGTTTTTTTTTGTTTCTCTTTGCATTTCGTTGCTCTCTTTTTTGCTCTCATTTTTCTCATTTTCTGCCTCAACTTTCCACCGCTCAAATGGCAGAAAACCGTTAAATTCAAATCTGAGATACCAGGCAAACAGAAATCAGCAGAAGGTCGCTGCTTTTTTTAAATTCTCGTTTTTTCTTGTTTCTCTTTGCATTTCGTTGCTCTCTTTTTTTTTTCTCATTTTTTCTCATTTTCTGCCTCAACTTTCCACCGCTCAAATGGCAGAAAACCGTTAAATTCAAATCTGAGATACCAGGCAAACAGAAATCAGCAGAAGGTCGCTGATTTTTTTAAATTCTCGTTTTTTCTTGTTTCTCTTTGCATTTCGTTGCTCTCTTTTTTTGCTCTCATTTTTCTCATTTTCTGCCTCAACTTTCCACCGCTCAAATGGCAGAAAACCGTTAAATTCAAATCTGAGATACCAGGCAAACAGAAATCAGCAGAAGGTCGCTGCTTTTTTTAAATTCTCGTTTTTTCTTGTTTCTCTTTGCATTTCGTTGCTCTCTTTTTTTGCTCTCATTTTTCTCATTTTCTGCCTCAACTTTCCACCGCTCAAATGGCAGAAAACCGTTAAATTCAAATCTGAGATACCAGGCAAACAGAAATCAGCAGAAGGTCGCTGCTTTTTTTAAATTCTCGTTTTTTCTTGTTTCTCTTTGCATTTCGTTGCTCTCTTTTTTTGCTCTCATTTTTCTCATTTTCTGCCTCAACTTTCCACCGCTCAAATGGCAGAAAACCGTTAAATTCAAATCTGAGATACCAGGCAAACAGAAATCAGCAGAAGGTCGCTGCTTTTTTAAAATTCTCGTTTTTTTCTTGTTTCTCTTTGCATTTCGTTGCTCTCTTTTTTTGCTCTCATTTTTCTCATTTTCTGCCTCAACTTTCCACCGCTCAAATGGCAGAAAACCGTTAAATTCAAATCTGAGATACCAGGCAAACAGAAATCAGCAGAAGGTCGCTGATTTTTTTAAAATTCTCGTTTTTTCTTGTTTCTCTTTGCATTTCGTTGCTCTCTTTTTTGCTCTCATTTTTCTCATTTTCTGCCTCAACTTTCCACCGCTCAAATGGCAGAAAACCGTTAAATTCAAATCTGAGATACCAGGCAAACAGAAATCAGCAGAAGGTCGCTGCTTTTTTTAAATTCTCGTTTTTTCTTGTTTCTCTTTGCATTTCGTTGCTCTCTTTTTTTGCTCTCATTTTTCTCATTTTCTGCCTCAACTTTCCACCGCTCAAATGGCAGAAAACCGTTAAATTCAAATCTGAGATACCAGGCAAACAGAAATCAGCAGAAGGTCGCTGCTTTTTTTAAATTCTCGTTTTTTCTTGTTTCTCTTTGCATTTCGTTGCTCTCTTTTTTTGCTCTCATTTTTCTCATTTTCTGCCTCAACTTTCCACCGCTCAAATGGCAGAAAACCGTTAAATTCAAATCTGAGATACCAGGCAAACAGAAATCAGCAGAAGGTCGCTGCTTTTTTTAAATTCTCGTTTTTTCTTGTTTCTCTTTGCATTTCGTTGCTCTCTTTTTTGCTCTCATTTTTCTCATTTTTCTGCCTCAACTTTCCACCGCTCAAATGGCAGAAAACCGTTAAATTCAAATCTGAGATACCAGGCAAACAGAAATCAGCAGAAGGTCGCTGATTTTTTTAATTCTCGTTTTTTCTTGTTTCTCTTTGCATTTCGTTGCTCTCTTTTTTTGCTCTCATTTTTCTCATTTTCTGCCTCAACTTTCCACCGCTCAAATGGCAGAAAACCGTTAAATTCAAATCTGAGATACCAGGCAAACAGAAATCAGCAGAAGGTCGCTGCTTTTTTTAAATTCTCGTTTTTTCTTGTTTCTCTTTGCATTTCGTTGCTCTCTTTTTTTTGCTCTCATTTTTTCTCATTTTCTGCCTCAACTTTCCACCGCTCAAATGGCAGAAAACCGTTAAATTCAAATCTGAGATACCAGGCAAACAGAAATCAGCAGAAGGTCGCTGCTTTTTTTTAAATTCTCGTTTTTTCTTGTTTCTCTTTGCATTTCGTTGCTCTCTTTTTTTGCTCTCATTTTTCTCATTTTCTGCCTCAACTTTCCACCGCTCAAATGGCAGAAAACCGTTAAATTCAAATCTGAGATACCAGGCAAACAGAAATCAGCAGAAGGTCTCTGATTTTTTTTAAATTCTCGTTTTTTCTTGTTTCTCTTTGCATTTCGTTGCTCTCTTTTTTTTGCTCTCATTTTCTCTCATTTTCTGCCTCAACTTTCCACCGCTCAAATGGCAGAAAACCGTTAAATTCAAATCTGAGATACCAGGCAAACAGAAATCAGCAGAAGGTCTCTGATTTTTTTAAATTCTCGTTTTTTCTTGTTTCTCTTTGCATTTCGTTGCTCTCTTTTTTTGCTCTCATTTTTCTCATTTTCTGCCTCAACTTTCCACCGCTCAAATGGCAGAAAACCGTTAAATTCAAATCTGAGATACCAGGCAAACAGAAATCAGCAGAAGGTCGCTGCTTTTTTTAAATTCTCGTTTTTTCTTGTTTCTCTTTGCATTTCGTTGCTCTCTTTTTTTGCTCTCATTTTTTCTCATTTTCTGCCTCAACTTTCCACCGCTCAAATGGCAGAAAACCGTTAAATTCAAATCTGAGATACCAGGCAAACAGAAATCAGCAGAAGGTCGCTGATTTTTTTAAATTCTCGTTTTTTCTTGTTTCTCTTTGCATTTCGTTGCTCTCTTTTTTTTGCTCTCATTTTTCTCATTTTCTGCCTCAACTTTCCACCGCTCAAATGGCAGAAAACCGTTAAATTCAAATCTGAGATACCAGGCAAACAGAAATCAGCAGAAGGTCGCTGATTTTTTTAAATTCTCGTTTTTTCTTGTTTCTCTTTGCATTTCGTTGCTCTCTTTTTTTGCTCTCATTTTTTTCATTTTCTGCCTCAACTTTCCACCGCTCAAATGGCAGAAAACCGTTAAATTCAAATCTGAGATACCAGGCAAACAGAAATCAGCAGAAGGTCGCTGATTTTTTTTAAATTCTCGTTTTTTCTTGTTTCTCTTTGCATTTCGTTGCTCTCTTTTTTTTGCTCTCATTTTTCTCATTTTCTGCCTCAACTTTCCACCGCTCAAATGGCAGAAAACCGTTAAATTCAAATCTGAGATACCAGGCAAACAGAAATCAGCAGAAGGTCGCTGATTTTTTTAAATTCTCGTTTTTTCTTGTTTCTCTTTGCATTTCGTTGCTCTCTTTTTTTGCTCTCATTTTTCTCATTTTCTGCCTCAACTTTCCACCGCTCAAATGGCAGAAAACCGTTAAATTCAAATCTGAGATACCAGGCAAACAGAAATCAGCAGAAGGTCGCTGATTTTTTTAAATTCTCGTTTTTTCTTGTTTCTCTTTGCATTTCGTTGCTCTCTTTTTTTGCTCTCATTTTTCTCATTTTCTGCCTCAACTTTCCACCGCTCAAATGGCAGAAAACCGTTAAATTCAAATCTGAGATACCAGGCAAACAGAAATCAGCAGAAGGTCGCTGATTTTTTTAAATTCTCGTTTTTCTTGTTTCTCTTTGCATTTCGTTGCTCTCTTTTTTTTGCTCTCATTTTTCTCATTTTCTGCCTCAACTTTCCACCGCTCAAATGGCAGAAAACCGTTAAATTCAAATCTGAGATACCAGGCAAACAGAAATCAGCAGAAGGTCGCTGATTTTTTTAAATTCTCGTTTTTTTCTTGTTTCTCTTTGCATTTCGTTGCTCTCTTTTTTTTGCTCTCATTTTTCTCATTTTCTGCCTCAACTTTCCACCGCTCAAATGGCAGAAAACCGTTAAATTCAAATCTGAGATACCAGGCAAACAGAAATCAGCAGAAGGTCGCTGATTTTTTTAAATTCTCGTTTTTTCTTGTTTCTCTTTGCATTTCGTTGCTCTCTTTTTTTGCTCTCATTTTTTTCATTTTCTGCCTCAACTTTCCACCGCTCAAATGGCAGAAAACCGTTAAATTCAAATCTGAGATACCAGGCAAACAGAAATCAGCAGAAGGTCGCTGATTTTTTTAAATTCTCGTTTTTTTTGTTTCTCTTTGCATTTCGTTGCTCTCTTTTTTTTGCTCTCATTTTTCTCATTTTCTGCCTCAACTTTCCACCGCTCAAATGGCAGAAAACCGTTAAATTCAAATCTGAGATACCAGGCAAACAGAAATCAGCAGAAGGTCGCTGATTTTTTTAAATTCTCGTTTTTTCTTGTTTCTCTTTGCATTTCGTTGCTCTCTTTTTTTGCTCTCATTTTTTTCATTTTCTGCCTCAACTTTCCACCGCTCAAATGGCAGAAAACCGTTAAATTCAAATCTGAGATACCAGGCAAACAGAAATCAGCAGAAGGTCGCTGATTTTTTTAAATTCTCGTTTTTTCTTGTTTCTCTTTGCATTTCGTTGCTCTCTTTTTTTGCTCTCATTTTTCTCATTTTCTGCCTCAACTTTCCACCGCTCAAATGGCAGAAAACCGTTAAATTCAAATCTGAGATACCAGGCAAACAGAAATCAGCAGAAGGTCGCTGCTTTTTTTAAATTCTCGTTTTTTCTTGTTTCTCTTTGCATTTCGTTGCTCTCTTTTTTTTGCTCTCATTTTTCTCATTTTCTGCCTCAACTTTCCACCGCTCAAATGGCAGAAAACCGTTAAATTCAAATCTGAGATACCAGGCAAACAGAAATCAGCAGAAGGTCGCTGATTTTTTTAAATTCTCGTTTTTTCTTGTTTCTCTTTGCATTTCGTTGCTCTCTTTTTTTGCTCTCATTTTTCTCATTTTCTGCCTCAACTTTCCACCGCTCAAATGGCAGAAAACCGTTAAATTCAAATCTGAGATACCAGGCAAACAGAAATCAGCAGAAGGTCGCTGCTTTTTTTAAATTCTCGTTTTTTCTTGTTTCTCTTTGCATTTCGTTGCTCTCTTTTTTTGCTCTCATTTTTCTCATTTTCTGCCTCAACTTTCCACCGCTCAAATGGCAGAAAACCGTTAAATTCAAATCTGAGATACCAGGCAAACAGAAATCAGCAGAAGGTCGCTGCTTTTTTTAAATTCTCGTTTTTTCTTGTTTCTCTTTGCATTTCGTTGCTCTCTTTTTTTGCTCTCATTTTTCTCATTTTCTGCCTCAACTTTCCACCGCTCAAATGGCAGAAAACCGTTAAATTCAAATCTGAGATACCAGGCAAACAGAAATCAGCAGAAGGTCGCTGCTTTTTTTAAATTCTCGTTTTTTCTTGTTTCTCTTTGCATTTCGTTGCTCTCTTTTTTTGCTCTCATTTTTTTCATTTTCTGCCTCAACTTTCCACCGCTCAAATGGCAGAAAACCGTTAAATTCAAATCTGAGATACCAGGCAAACAGAAATCAGCAGAAGGTCGCTGATTTTTTTAAATTCTCGTTTTTTCTTGTTTCTCTTTGCATTTCGTTGCTCTCTTTTTTTGCTCTCATTTTTCTCATTTTCTGCCTCAACTTTCCACCGCTCAAATGGCAGAAAACCGTTAAATTCAAATCTGAGATACCAGGCAAACAGAAATCAGCAGAAGGTCGCTGATTTTTTTAAATTCTCGTTTTTTCTTGTTTCTCTTTGCATTTCGTTGCTCTCTTTTTTTTGCTCTCATTTTTTTCTCATTTTCTGCCTCAACTTTCCACCGCTCAAATGGCAGAAAACCGTTAAATTCAAATCTGAGATACCAGGCAAACAGAAATCAGCAGAAGGTCGCTGATTTTTTTAAATTCTCGTTTTTTCTTGTTTCTCTTTGCATTTCGTTGCTCTCTTTTTTTGCTCTCATTTTTCTCATTTTCTGCCTCAACTTTCCACCGCTCAAATGGCAGAAAACCGTTAAATTCAAATCTGAGATACCAGGCAAACAGAAATCAGCAGAAGGTCGCTGCTTTTTTTAAATTCTCGTTTTTTCTTGTTTCTCTTTGCATTTCGTTGCTCTCTTTTTTTTGCTCTCATTTTTCTCATTTTCTGCCTCAACTTTCCACCGCTCAAATGGCAGAAAACCGTTAAATTCAAATCTGAGATACCAGGCAAACAGAAATCAGCAGAAGGTCGCTGATTTTTTTAAATTCTCGTTTTTTCTTGTTTCTCTTTGCATTTCGTTGCTCTCTTTTTTTGCTCTCATTTTTTTCATTTTCTGCCTCAACTTTCCACCGCTCAAATGGCAGAAAACCGTTAAATTCAAATCTGAGATACCAGGCAAACAGAAATCAGCAGAAGGTCGCTGATTTTTTTAAATTCTCGTTTTTTCTTGTTTCTCTTTGCATTTCGTTGCTCTCTTTTTTTGCTCTCATTTTTCTCATTTTCTGCCTCAACTTTCCACCGCTCAAATGGCAGAAAACCGTTAAATTCAAATCTGAGATACCAGGCAAACAGAAATCAGCAGAAGGTCGCTGATTTTTTTAAATTCTCGTTTTTTCTTGTTTCTCTTTGCATTTCGTTGCTCTCTTTTTTTGCTCTCATTTTTTTCATTTTCTGCCTCAACTTTCCACCGCTCAAATGGCAGAAAACCGTTAAATTCAAATCTGAGATACCAGGCAAACAGAAATCAGCAGAAGGTCGCTGTTTATTTTTTTAAATTCTCGTTTTTTCTTGTTTCTCTTTGCATTTCGTTGCTCTCTTTTTTTTGCTCTCATTTTTCTCATTTTTTCTGCCTCAACTTTCCACCGCTCAAATGGCAGAAAACCGTTAAATTCAAATCTGAGATACCAGGCAAACAGAAATCAGCAGAAGGTCGCTGTTTTTTTAAATTCTCGTTTTTTCTTGTTTCTCTTTGCATTTCGTTGCTCTCTTTTTTTGCTCTCATTTTTTTTCATTTTCTGCCTCAACTTTCCACCGCTCAAATGGCAGAAAACCGTTAAATTCAAATCTGAGATACCAGGCAAACAGAAATCAGCAGAAGGTCGCTGATTTTTTTAAATTCTCGTTTTTTCTTGTTTCTCTTTGCATTTCGTTGCTCTCTTTTTTTGCTCTAATTTTTTTTCATTTTCTGCCTCAACTTTCCACCGCTCAAATGGCAGAAAACCGTTAAATTCAAATCTGAGATACCAGGCAAACAGAAATCAGCAGAAGGTCGCTGATTTTTTTAAATTCTCGTTTTTTCTTGTTTCTCTTTGCATTTCGTTGCTCTCTTTTTTTGCTCTCATTTTTCTCATTTTCTGCCTCAACTTTCCACCGCTCAAATGGCAGAAAACCGTTAAATTCAAATCTGAGATACCAGGCAAACAGAAATCAGCAGAAGGTCGCTGCTTTTTTAAAATTCTCGTTTTTTCTTGTTTCTCTTTGCATTTCGTTGCTCTCTTTTTTTGCTCTCATTTTTCTCATTTTCTGCCTCAACTTTCCACCGCTCAAAAGGCAGAAAACCGTTAAATTCAAATCTGAGATACCAGGCAAACAGAAATCTGCAGAAGGTCGCTGCTTTTTTAAAATCTCGTTTTTTTTTGTTTCTCTTTGAATTTCGTTGCTCTCTTTTTTTGCTCTCATTTTCTGCCTCAACTTTCCACCGCTCAAAAGGCAGAAAACCGTTAAATTCAAATCTGAGATACCAGGCAAACAGAAATCAGCAGAAGGTCGCTGATTTTTTTAAATTCTCGTTTTTTCTTGTTTCTCTTTGCATTTCGTTGCTCTCTTTTTTTGCTCTAATTTTTTTTCATTTTCTGCCTCAACTTTCCACCGCTCAAATGGCAGAAAACCGTTAAATTCAAATCTGAGATACCAGGCAAACAGAAATCAGCAGAAGGTCGCTGATTTTTTTAAATTCTCGTTTTTTCTTGTTTCTCTTTGCATTTCGTTGCTCTCTTTTTTTGCTCTAATTTTTCTCATTTTCTGCCTCAACTTTCCACCGCTCAAATGGCAGAAAACCGTTAAATTCAAATCTGAGATACCAGGCAAACAGAAATCAGCAGAAGGTCGCTGATTTTTTTAAATTCTCGTTTTTTCTTGTTTCTCTTTGCATTTCGTTGCTCTCTTTTTTTGCTCTCATTTTTCTCATTTTCTGCCTCAACTTTCCACCGCTCAAATGGCAGAAAACCGTTAAATTCAAATCTGAGATACCAGGCAAACAGAAATCAGCAGAAGGTCGCTGCTTTTTTTAAATTCTCGTTTTTTCTTGTTTCTCTTTGCATTTCGTTGCTCTCTTTTTTTTGCTCTCATTTTTCTCATTTTCTGCCTCAACTTTCCACCGCTCAAATGGCAGAAAACCGTTAAATTCAAATCTGAGATACCAGGCAAACAGAAATCAGCAGAAGGTCGCTGCTTTTTTTAAATTCTCGTTTTTTCTTGTTTCTCTTTGCATTTCGTTGCTCTCTTTTTTTGCTCTCAATTTTTCTCATTTTCTGCCTCAACTTTCCACCGCTCAAATGGCAGAAAACCGTTAAATTCAAATCTGAGATACCAGGCAAACAGAAATCAGCAGAAGGTCGCTGATTTTTTTAAATTCTCGTTTTTTCTTGTTTCTCTTTGCATTTCGTTGCTCTCTTTTTTTTTGCTCTCATTTTTCTTCATTTTCTGCCTCAACTTTCCACCGCTCAAATGGCAGAAAACCGTTAAATTCAAATCTGAGATACCAGGCAAACAGAAATCAGCAGAAGGTCGCTGATTTTTTTAAATTCTCGTTTTTTCTTGTTTCTCTTTGCATTTCGTTGCTCTCTTTTTTTTCTCTCATTTTTCTCATTTTCTGCCTCAACTTTCCACCGCTCAAATGGCAGAAAACCGTTAAATTCAAATCTGAGATACCAGGCAAACAGAAATCAGCAGAAGGTCGCTGCTTTTTTTAAATTCTCGTTTTTTCTTGTTTCTCTTTGCATTTCGTTGCTCTCTTTTTTTTGCTCTCATTTTTTTCATTTTCTGCCTCAACTTTCCACCGCTCAAATGGCAGAAAACCGTTAAATTCAAATCTGAGATACCAGGCAAACAGAAATCAGCAGAAGGTCGCTGATTTTTTTAATATCTCGTTTTTTCTTGTTTCTCTTTGCATTTCGTTGCTCTCTTTTTTTGCTCTAATTTTTCTCATTTTCTGCCTCAACTTTCCACCGCTCAAATGGCAGAAAACCGTTAAATTCAAATCTGAGATACCAGGCAAACAGAAATCAGCAGAAGGTCGCTGCTTTTTTTAAATTCTCGTTTTTTCTTGTTTCTCTTTGCATTTCGTTGCTCTCTTTTTTTGCTCTCATTTTTCTCATTTTCTGCCTCAACTTTCCACCGCTCAAATGGCAGAAAACCGTTAAATTCAAATCTGAGATACCAGGCAAACAGAAATCAGCAGAAGGTCGCTGCTTTTTTTAAATTCTCGTTTTTTCTTGTTTCTCTTTGCATTTCGTTGCTCTCTTTTTTTGCTCTCATTTTTCTCATTTTCTGCCTCAACTTTCCACCGCTCAAATGGCAGAAAACCGTTAAATTCAAATCTGAGATACCAGGCAAACAGAAATCAGCAGAAGGTCGCTGATTTTTTTAAATTCTCGTTTTTTCTTGTTTCTCTTTGCATTTCGTTGCTCTCTTTTTTTGCTCTCATTTTTTTCATTTTCTGCCTCAACTTTCCACCGCTCAAATGGCAGAAAACCGTTAAATTCAAATCTGAGATACCAGGCAAACAGAAATCAGCAGAAGGTCGCTGATTTTTTTAAATTCTCGTTTTTTCTTGTTTCTCTTTGCATTTCGTTGCTCTCTTTTTTTTTGCTCTCATTTTTCTCATTTTCTGCCTCAACTTTCCACCGCTCAAATGGCAGAAAACCGTTAAATTCAAATCTGAGATACCAGGCAAACAGAAATCAGCAGAAGGTCGCTGATTTTTTTAAATTCTCGTTTTTTCTTGTTTCTCTTTGCATTTCGTTGCTCTCTTTTTTTGCTCTCATTTTTCTCATTTTCTGCCTCAACTTTCCACCGCTCAAATGGCAGAAAACCGTTAAATTCAAATCTGAGATACCAGGCAAACAGAAATCAGCAGAAGGTCGCTGATTTTTTAAAATTCTCGTTTTTTTCTTGTTTCTCTTTGCATTTCGTTGCTCTCTTTTTTTTTGCTCTCATTTTTCTCATTTTCTGCCTCAACTTTCCACCGCTCAAATGGCAGAAAACCGTTAAATTCAAATCTGAGATACCAGGCAAACAGAAATCAGCAGAAGGTCGCTGATTTTTTTAAATTCTCGTTTTTTCTTGTTTCTCTTTGCATTTCGTTGCTCTCTTTTTTTTGCTCTCAATTTTTTCATTTTCTGCCTCAACTTTCCACCGCTCAAATGGCAGAAAACCGTTAAATTCAAATCTGAGATACCAGGCAAACAGAAATCAGCAGAAGGTCGCTGATTTTTTTAAATTCTCGTTTTTTCTTGTTTCTCTTTGCATTTCGTTGCTCTCTTTTTTTGCTCTCATTTTTTTCATTTTCTGCCTCAACTTTCCACCGCTCAAATGGCAGAAAACCGTTAAATTCAAATCTGAGATACCAGGCAAACAGAAATCAGCAGAAGGTCGCTGCTTTTTTTAAATTCTCGTTTTTTCTTGTTTCTCTTTGCATTTCGTTGCTCTCTTTTTTTGCTCTAATTTTTTTTCATTTTCTGCCTCAACTTTCCACCGCTCAAATGGCAGAAAACCGTTAAATTCAAATCTGAGATACCAGGCAAACAGAAATCAGCAGAAGGTCGCTGATTTTTTTAAATTCTCGTTTTTTCTTGTTTCTCTTTGCATTTCGTTGCTCTCTTTTTTGCTCTCATTTTTCTCATTTTCTGCCTCAACTTTCCACCGCTCAAATGGCAGAAAACCGTTAAATTCAAATCTGAGATACCAGGCAAACAGAAATCAGCAGAAGGTCGCTGCTTTTTTTAAATTCTCGTTTTTTCTTGTTTCTCTTTGCATTTCGTTGCTCTCTTTTTTTGCTCTAATTTTTTTTCATTTTCTGCCTTAACTTTCCACCGCTCAAATGGCAGAAAACCGTTAAATTCAAATCTGAGATACCAGGCAAACAGAAATCAGCAGAAGGTCGCTGATTTTTTTAAATTCTCGTTTTTTCTTGTTTCTCTTTGCATTTCGTTGCTCTCTTTTTTTGCTCTCATTTTTCTCATTTTCTGCCTCAACTTTCCACCGCTCAAATGGCAGAAAACCGTTAAATTCAAATCTGAGATACCAGGCAAACAGAAATCAGCAGAAGGTCGCTGATTTTTTTAAATTCTCGTTTTTTCTTGTTTCTCTTTGCATTTCGTTGCTCTCTTTTTTTTGCTCTCATTTTTTTCATTTTCTGCCTCAACTTTCCACCGCTCAAATGGCAGAAAACCGTTAAATTCAAATCTGAGATACCAGGCAAACAGAAATCAGCAGAAGGTCGCTGATTTTTTTAAATTCTCGTTTTTTCTTGTTTCTCTTTGCATTTCGTTGCTCTCTTTTTTTGCTCTCATTTTTTTTCATTTTCTGCCTCAACTTTCCACCGCTCAAATGGCAGAAAACCGTTAAATTCAAATCTGAGATACCAGGCAAACAGAAATCAGCAGAAGGTCGCTGATTTTTTTAAATTCTCGTTTTTTCTTGTTTCTCTTTGCATTTCGTTGCTCTCTTTTTTTTGCTCTCATTTTTTTCATTTTCTGCCTCAACTTTCCACCGCTCAAATGGCAGAAAACCGTTAAATTCAAATCTGAGATACCAGGCAAACAGAAATCAGCAGAAGGTCGCTGATTTTTTTAAATTCTCGTTTTTTCTTGTTTCTCTTTGCATTTCGTTGCTCTCTTTTTTTTTGCTCTCATTTTTCTCATTTTCTGCCTCAACTTTCCACCGCTCAAATGGCAGAAAACCGTTAAATTCAAATCTGAGATACCAGGCAAACAGAAATCAGCAGAAGGTCGCTGATTTTTTTAAAATTCTCGTTTTTTCTTGTTTCTCTTTGCATTTCGTTGCTCTCTTTTTTTTCTCTCATTTTTTTCATTTTCTGCCTCAACTTTCCACCGCTCAAATGGCAGAAAACCGTTAAATTCAAATCTGAGATACCAGGCAAACAGAAATCAGCAGAAGGTCGCTGATTTTTTTAAATTCTCGTTTTTTCTTGTTTCTCTTTGCATTTCGTTGCTCTCTTTTTTTTGCTCTCATTTTTTTCATTTTCTGCCTCAACTTTCCACCGCTCAAATGGCAGAAAACCGTTAAATTCAAATCTGAGATACCAGGCAAACAGAAATCAGCAGAAGGTCGCTGATTTTTTTAAATTCTCGTTTTTTCTTGTTTCTCTTTGCATTTCGTTGCTCTCTTTTTTTGCTCTCATTTTTCTCATTTTCTGCCTCAACTTTCCACCGCTCAAATGGCAGAAAACCGTTAAATTCAAATCTGAGATACCAGGCAAACAGAAATCAGCAGAAGGTCGCTGATTTTTTTAAATTCTCGTTTTTTCTTGTTTCTCTTTGCATTTCGTTGCTCTCTTTTTTTGCTCTCATTTTTTTCATTTTCTGCCTCAACTTTCCACCGCTCAAATGGCAGAAAACCGTTAAATTCAAATCTGAGATACCAGGCAAACAGAAATCAGCAGAAGGTCGCTGATTTTTTTAAATTCTCGTTTTTTCTTGTTTCTCTTTGCATTTCGTTGCTCTCTTTTTTTGCTCTCATTTTTCTCATTTTCTGCCTCAACTTTCCACCGCTCAAATGGCAGAAAACCGTTAAATTCAAATCTGAGATACCAGGCAAACAGAAATCAGCAGAAGGTCGCTGATTTTTTTAAATTCTCGTTTTTTCTTGTTTCTCTTTGCATTTCGTTGCTCTCTTTTTTTGTCTCTAATTTTTTTCATTTTCTGCCTCAACTTTCCACCGCTCAAATGGCAGAAAACCGTTAAATTCAAATCTGAGATACCAGGCAAACAGAAATCAGCAGAAGGTCGCTGATTTTTTTAAATTCTCGTTTTTTTTTGTTTCTCTTTGCATTTCGTTGCTCTCTTTTTTTGCTCTCATTTTTCTCATTTTCTGCCTCAACTTTCCACCGCTCAAATGGCAGAAAACCGTTAAATTCAAATCTGAGATACCAGGCAAACAGAAATCAGCAGAAGGTCGCTGATTTTTTTAAATTCTCGTTTTTTCTTGTTTCTCTTTGCATTTCGTTGCTCTCTTTTTTTTGCTCTCATTTTTTCATTTTCTGCCTCAACTTTCCACCGCTCAAATGGCAGAAAACCGTTAAATTCAAATCTGAGATACCAGGCAAACAGAAATCAGCAGAAGGTCGCTGATTTTTTTAAATTCTCGTTTTTTCTTGTTTCTCTTTGCATTTCGTTGCTCTCTTTTTTTGCTCTCATTTTTTTCATTTTCTGCCTCAACTTTCCACCGCTCAAATGGCAGAAAACCGTTAAATTCAAATCTGAGATACCAGGCAAACAGAAATCAGCAGAAGGTCGCTGATTTTTTTAAATTCTCGTTTTTTCTTGTTTCTCTTTGCATTTCGTTGCTCTCTTTTTTTGCTCTCATTTTTCTCATTTTCTGCCTCAACTTTCCACCGCTCAAATGGCAGAAAACCGTTAAATTCAAATCTGAGATACCAGGCAAACAGAAATCAGCAGAAGGTCGCTGATTTTTTTAAATTCTCGTTTTTTCTTGTTTCTCTTTGCATTTCGTTGCTCTCTTTTTTTGCTCTCATTTTTTTCATTTTCTGCCTCAACTTTCCACCGCTCAAATGGCAGAAAACCGTTAAATTCAAATCTGAGATACCAGGCAAACAGAAATCAGCAGAAGGTCGCTGATTTTTTTAAATTCTCGTTTTTTCTTGTTTCTCTTTGCATTTCGTTGCTCTCTTTTTTTGCTCTAATTTTTTTTCATTTTCTGCCTCAACTTTCCACCGCTCAAATGGCAGAAAACCGTTAAATTCAAATCTGAGATACCAGGCAAACAGAAATCAGCAGAAGGTCGCTGATTTTTTTAAATTCTCGTTTTTTCTTGTTTCTCTTTGCATTTCGTTGCTCTCTTTTTTTTGCTCTCATTTTTCTCATTTTCTGCCTCAACTTTCCACCGCTCAAATGGCAGAAAACCGTTAAATTCAAATCTGAGATACCAGGCAAACAGAAATCAGCAGAAGGTCGCTGATTTTTTTAAATTCTCGTTTTTTCTTGTTTCTCTTTGCATTTCGTTGCTCTCTTTTTTTTGCTCTCATTTTTTTCATTTTCTGCCTCAACTTTCCACCGCTCAAATGGCAGAAAACCGTTAAATTCAAATCTGAGATACCAGGCAAACAGAAATCAGCAGAAGGTCGCTGATTTTTTTTAAATATCTCGTTTTTTCTTGTTTCTCTTTGCATTTCGTTGCTCTCTTTTTTTGCTCTAATTTTTTTTCATTTTCTGCCTCAACTTTCCACCGCTCAAATGGCAGAAAACCGTTAAATTCAAATCTGAGATACCAGGCAAACAGAAATCAGCAGAAGGTCGCTGATTTTTTTAAATTCTCGTTTTTTTTTGTTTCTCTTTGCATTTCGTTGCTCTCTTTTTTTTGCTCTCATTTTTTTCATTTTCTGCCTCAACTTTCCACCGCTCAAATGGCAGAAAACCGTTAAATTCAAATCTGAGATACCAGGCAAACAGAAATCAGCAGAAGGTCGCTGATTTTTTTAAATTCTCGTTTTTTCTTGTTTCTCTTTGCATTTCGTTGCTCTCTTTTTTTTGCTCTCATTTTTCTCATTTTCTGCCTCAACTTTCCACCGCTCAAATGGCAGAAAACCGTTAAATTCAAATCTGAGATACCAGGCAAACAGAAATCAGCAGAAGGTCGCTGATTTTTTTAAATTCTCGTTTTTTCTTGTTTCTCTTTGCATTTCGTTGCTCTCTTTTTTTTGCTCTAATTTTTCTCATTTTCTGCCTCAACTTTCCACCGCTCAAATGGCAGAAAACCGTTAAATTCAAATCTGAGATACCAGGCAAACAGAAATCAGCAGAAGGTCGCTGATTTTTTTAAATTCTCGTTTTTTCTTGTTTCTCTTTGCATTTCGTTGCTCTCTTTTTTTTTTTTTTCTGCTCTCATTTTTCTCATTTTCTGCCTCAACTTTCCACCGCTCAAATGGCAGAAAACCGTTAAATTCAAATCTGAGATACCAGGCAAACAGAAATCAGCAGAAGGTCGCTGATTTTTTTAAATTCTCGTTTTTCTCTTGTTTCTCTTTGCATTTCGTTGCTCTCTTTTTTTGCTCTCATTTTTTTCATTTTCTGCCTCAACTTTCCACCGCTCAAATGGCAGAAAACCGTTAAATTCAAATCTGAGATACCAGGCAAACAGAAATCAGCAGAAGGTCGCTGATTTTTTTAAATTCTCGTTTTTTCTTGTTTCTCTTTGCATTTCGTTGCTCTCTTTTTTTGCCTCATTTTTCTCATTTTCTGCCTCAACTTTCCACCGCTCAAATGGCAGAAAACCGTTAAATTCAAATCTGAGATACCAGGCAAACAGAAATCAGCAGAAGGTCGCTGATTTTTTTAAATTCTCGTTTTTTCTTGTTTCTCTTTGCATTTCGTTGCTCTCTTTTTTTTTGCTCTAATTTTTCTCATTTTCTGCCTCAACTTTCCACCGCTCAAATGGCAGAAAACCGTTAAATTCAAATCTGAGATACCAGGCAAACAGAAATCAGCAGAAGGTCGCTGATTTTTTTAAATTCTCGTTTTTTCTTGTTTCTCTTTGCATTTCGTTGCTCTCTTTTTTTTGCTCTCATTTTTCTCATTTTCTGCCTCAACTTTCCACCGCTCAAATGGCAGAAAACCGTTAAATTCAAATCTGAGATACCAGGCAAACAGAAATCAGCAGAAGGTCGCTGATTTTTTTAAATTCTCGTTTTTTCTTGTTTCTCTTTGCATTTCGTTGCTCTCTTTTTTTTGCTCTCATTTTTTTCATTTTCTGCCTCAACTTTCCACCGCTCAAATGGCAGAAAACCGTTAAATTCAAATCTGAGATACCAGGCAAACAGAAATCAGCAGAAGGTCGCTGATTTTTTTAAATTCTCGTTTTTTCTTGTTTCTCTTTGCATTTCGTTGCTCTCTTTTTTTTGCTCTAATTTTTTTCATTTTCTGCCTCAACTTTCCACCGCTCAAATGGCAGAAAACCGTTAAATTCAAATCTGAGATACCAGGCAAACAGAAATCAGCAGAAGGTCGCTGATTTTTTTAAATTCTCGTTTTTTTTTGTTTCTCTTTGCATTTCGTTGCTCTCTTTTTTTTGCTCTCATTTTTTTCATTTTCTGCCTCAACTTTCCACCGCTCAAATGGCAGAAAACCGTTAAATTCAAATCTGAGATACCAGGCAAACAGAAATCAGCAGAAGGTCGCTGATTTTTTTAAATTCTCGTTTTTTCTTGTTTCTCTTTGCATTTCGTTGCTCTCTTTTTTTTGCTCTCATTTTTTTCATTTTCTGCCTCAACTTTCCACCGCTCAAATGGCAGAAAACCGTTAAATTCAAATCTGAGATACCAGGCAAACAGAAATCAGCAGAAGGTCGCTGATTTTTTTAAATTCTCGTTTTTTCTTGTTTCTCTTTGCATTTCGTTGCTCTCTTTTTTTTTGCTCTCATTTTTCTCATTTTCTGCCTCAACTTTCCACCGCTCAAATGGCAGAAAACCGTTAAATTCAAATCTGAGATACCAGGCAAACAGAAATCAGCAGAAGGTCGCTGATTTTTTTAAATTCTCGTTTTTCTCTTGTTTCTCTTTGCATTTCGTTGCTCTCTTTTTTTTGCTCTCATTTTTCTCATTTTCTGCCTCAACTTTCCACCGCTCAAATGGCAGAAAACCGTTAAATTCAAATCTGAGATACCAGGCAAACAGAAATCAGCAGAAGGTCGCTGCTTTTTTTAAATTCTCGTTTTTTCTTGTTTCTCTTTGCATTTCGTTGCTCTCTTTTTTTTGCTCTAATTTTTTTCATTTTCTGCCTCAACTTTCCACCGCTCAAATGGCAGAAAACCGTTAAATTCAAATCTGAGATACCAGGCAAACAGAAATCAGCAGAAGGTCGCTGATTTTTTTAAATTCTCGTTTTTTCTTGTTTCTCTTTGCATTTCGTTGCTCTCTTTTTTTGCTCTCATTTTTCTCATTTTCTGCCTCAACTTTCCACCGCTCAAATGGCAGAAAACCGTTAAATTCAAATCTGAGATACCAGGCAAACAGAAATCAGCAGAAGGTCGCTGATTTTTTTAAATTCTCGTTTTTTCTTGTTTCTCTTTGCATTTCGTTGCTCTCTTTTTTTTGCTCTCATTTTTTTTCATTTTCTGCCTCAACTTTCCACCGCTCAAATGGCAGAAAACCGTTAAATTCAAATCTGAGATACCAGGCAAACAGAAATCAGCAGAAGGTCGCTGATTTTTTTAAATTCTCGTTTTTTCTTGTTTCTCTTTGCATTTCGTTGCTCTCTTTTTTTTTGCTCTCATTTTTTCATTTTCTGCCTCAACTTTCCACCGCTCAAATGGCAGAAAACCGTTAAATTCAAATCTGAGATACCAGGCAAACAGAAATCAGCAGAAGGTCGCTGATTTTTTTAAATTCTCGTTTTTTCTTGTTTCTCTTTGCATTTCGTTGCTCTCTTTTTTTGCTCTAATTTTTTTCATTTTCTGCCTCAACTTTCCACCGCTCAAATGGCAGAAAACCGTTAAATTCAAATCTGAGATACCAGGCAAACAGAAATCAGCAGAAGGTCGCTGATTTTTTTAAATTCTCGTTTTTTCTTGTTTCTCTTTGCATTTCGTTGCTCTCTTTTTTTGCTCTAATTTTTTTTCATTTTCTGCCTCAACTTTCCACCGCTCAAATGGCAGAAAACCGTTAAATTCAAATCTGAGATACCAGGCAAACAGAAATCAGCAGAAGGTCGCTGATTTTTTTAAATTCTCGTTTTTTCTTGTTTCTCTTTGCATTTCGTTGCTCTCTTTTTTTTTGCTCTCATTTTTCTCATTTTCTGCCTCAACTTTCCACCGCTCAAATGGCAGAAAACCGTTAAATTCAAATCTGAGATACCAGGCAAACAGAAATCAGCAGAAGGTCGCTGATTTTTTTAAATTCTCGTTTTTTCTTGTTTCTCTTTGCATTTCGTTGCTCTCTTTTTTTGCTCTCATTTTTCTCATTTTCTGCCTCAACTTTCCACCGCTCAAATGGCAGAAAACCGTTAAATTCAAATCTGAGATACCAGGCAAACAGAAATCAGCAGAAGGTCGCTGATTTTTTTAAATTCTCGTTTTTTCTTGTTTCTCTTTGCATTTCGTTGCTCTCTTTTTTTGCTCTAATTTTTTTTCATTTTCTGCCTCAACTTTCCACCGCTCAAATGGCAGAAAACCGTTAAATTCAAATCTGAGATACCAGGCAAACAGAAATCAGCAGAAGGTCGCTGATTTTTTTAAATTCTCGTTTTTTCTTGTTTCTCTTTGCATTTCGTTGCTCTCTTTTTTTTTTGCTCTCATTTTTCTCATTTTCTGCCTCAACTTTCCACCGCTCAAATGGCAGAAAACCGTTAAATTCAAATCTGAGATACCAGGCAAACAGAAATCAGCAGAAGGTCGCTGATTTTTTTAAATTCTCGTTTTTTCTTGTTTCTCTTTGCATTTCGTTGCTCTCTTTTTTTGCTCTCATTTTTCTCATTTTCTGCCTCAACTTTCCACCGCTCAAATGGCAGAAAACCGTTAAATTCAAATCTGAGATACCAGGCAAACAGAAATCAGCAGAAGGTCGCTGATTTTTTTAAATTCTCGTTTTTTCTTGTTTCTCTTTGCATTTCGTTGCTCTCTTTTTTCTAATTTTTTTTTCTCTCATTTTCCTCATTTTCTGCCTCATTTTCTGCCTCAACTTTCCACCGCTCAAATGGCAGAAAACCGTTAAATTCAAATCTGAGATACCAGGCAAACAGAAATCAGCAGAAGGTCGCTGATTTTTTTAAAATTCTCGTTTTTTCTTGTTTCTCTTTGCATTTCGTTGCTCTCTTTTTTTTTTTGCTCTCATTTTTTTCATTTTCTGCCTCAACTTTCCACCGCTCAAATGGCAGAAAACCGTTAAATTCAAATCTGAGATACCAGGCAAACAGAAATCAGCAGAAGGTCGCTGATTTTTTTAAATTCTCGTTTTTTCTTGTTTCTCTTTGCATTTCGTTGCTCTCTTTTTTTGCTCTAATTTTTTTTCATTTTCTGCCTCAACTTTCCACCGCTCAAATGGCAGAAAACCGTTAAATTCAAATCTGAGATACCAGGCAAACAGAAATCAGCAGAAGGTCGCTGATTTTTTTAAATTCTCGTTTTTTCTTGTTTCTCTTTGCATTTCGTTGCTCTCTTTTTTTGCTCTCATTTTTTTCATTTTCTGCCTCAACTTTCCACCGCTCAAATGGCAGAAAACCGTTAAATTCAAATCTGAGATACCAGGCAAACAGAAATCAGCAGAAGGTCGCTGATTTTTTTAAATTCTCGTTTTTTCTTGTTTCTCTTTGCATTTCGTTGCTCTCTTTTTTTGCTCTCATTTTTTTCATTTTCTGCCTCAACTTTCCACCGCTCAAATGGCAGAAAACCGTTAAATTCAAATCTGAGATACCAGGCAAACAGAAATCAGCAGAAGGTCGCTGATTTTTTTAAATTCTCGTTTTTTCTTGTTTCTCTTTGCATTTCGTTGCTCTCTTTTTTTGCTCTAATTTTTTTTCATTTTCTGCCTCAACTTTCCACCGCTCAAATGGCAGAAAACCGTTAAATTCAAATCTGAGATACCAGGCAAACAGAAATCAGCAGAAGGTCGCTGATTTTTTTAAATTCTCGTTTTTTCTTGTTTCTCTTTGCATTTCGTTGCTCTCTTTTTTTTTGCTCTAATTTTTTTCATTTTCTGCCTCAACTTTCCACCGCTCAAATGGCAGAAAACCGTTAAATTCAAATCTGAGATACCAGGCAAACAGAAATCAGCAGAAGGTCGCTGATTTTTTTAAATTCTCGTTTTTTCTTGTTTCTCTTTGCATTTCGTTGCTCTCTTTTTTTGCTCTCATTTTTTTCATTTTCTGCCTCAACTTTCCACCGCTCAAATGGCAGAAAACCGTTAAATTCAAATCTGAGATACCAGGCAAACAGAAATCAGCAGAAGGTCGCTGATTTTTTTAAATTCTCGTTTTTTCTTGTTTCTCTTTGCATTTCGTTGCTCTCTTTTTTTGCTCTCATTTTTCTCATTTTCTGCCTCAACTTTCCACCGCTCAAATGGCAGAAAACCGTTAAATTCAAATCTGAGATACCAGGCAAACAGAAATCAGCAGAAGGTCGCTGATTTTTTTAAATTCTCGTTTTTTCTTGTTTCTCTTTGCATTTCGTTGCTCTCTTTTTTTGCTCTAATTTTTTTTCATTTTCTGCCTCAACTTTCCACCGCTCAAATGGCAGAAAACCGTTAAATTCAAATCTGAGATACCAGGCAAACAGAAATCAGCAGAAGGTCGCTGATTTTTTTAAATTCTCGTTTTTTCTTGTTTCTCTTTGCATTTCGTTGCTCTCTTTTTTTTGCTCTCATTTTTTTCATTTTCTGCCTCAACTTTCCACCGCTCAAATGGCAGAAAACCGTTAAATTCAAATCTGAGATACCAGGCAAACAGAAATCAGCAGAAGGTCGCTGATTTTTTTAAATTCTCGTTTTTTCTTGTTTCTCTTTGCATTTCGTTGCTCTCTTTTTTTTTGCTCTCATTTTTCTCATTTTCTGCCTCAACTTTCCACCGCTCAAATGGCAGAAAACCGTTAAATTCAAATCTGAGATACCAGGCAAACAGAAATCAGCAGAAGGTCGCTGATTTTTTTAAATTCTCGTTTTTTCTTGTTTCTCTTTGCATTTCGTTGCTCTCTTTTTTTTGCTCTCATTTTTTTCATTTTCTGCCTCAACTTTCCACCGCTCAAATGGCAGAAAACCGTTAAATTCAAATCTGAGATACCAGGCAAACAGAAATCAGCAGAAGGTCGCTGATTTTTTTAAATTCTCGTTTTTTCTTGTTTCTCTTTGCATTTCGTTGCTCTCTTTTTTTGCTCTAATTTTTTTCATTTTCTGCCTCAACTTTCCACCGCTCAAATGGCAGAAAACCGTTAAATTCAAATCTGAGATACCAGGCAAACAGAAATCAGCAGAAGGTCGCTGATTTTTTTAAATTCTCGTTTTTTCTTGTTTCTCTTTGCATTTCGTTGCTCTCTTTTTTTGCTCTAATTTTTTTTCATTTTCTGCCTCAACTTTCCACCGCTCAAATGGCAGAAAACCGTTAAATTCAAATCTGAGATACCAGGCAAACAGAAATCAGCAGAAGGTCGCTGATTTTTTTAAATTCTCGTTTTTTCTTGTTTCTCTTTGCATTTCGTTGCTCTCTTTTTTTTTGCTCTCATTTTTCTCATTTTCTGCCTCAACTTTCCACCGCTCAAATGGCAGAAAACCGTTAAATTCAAATCTGAGATACCAGGCAAACAGAAATCAGCAGAAGGTCGCTGATTTTTTTAAATTCTCGTTTTTTCTTGTTTCTCTTTGCATTTCGTTGCTCTCTTTTTTTGCTCTAATTTTTTTTCATTTTCTGCCTCAACTTTCCACCGCTCAAATGGCAGAAAACCGTTAAATTCAAATCTGAGATACCAGGCAAACAGAAATCAGCAGAAGGTCGCTGATTTTTTTAAATTCTCGTTTTTTCTTGTTTCTCTTTGCATTTCGTTGCTCTCTTTTTTTTTTGCTCTCATTTTTCTCATTTTCTGCCTCAACTTTCCACCGCTCAAATGGCAGAAAACCGTTAAATTCAAATCTGAGATACCAGGCAAACAGAAATCAGCAGAAGGTCGCTGCTTTTTTTAAATTCTCGTTTTTTCTTGTTTCTCTTTGCATTTCGTTGCTCTCTTTTTTTTTTCTCTCATTTTTCTCATTTTCTGCCTCAACTTTCCACCGCTCAAATGGCAGAAAACCGTTAAATTCAAATCTGAGATACCAGGCAAACAGAAATCAGCAGAAGGTCGCTGATTTTTTTAAATTCTCGTTTTTTCTTGTTTCTCTTTGCATTTCGTTGCTCTCTTTTTTTGCTCTCATTTTTTTCATTTTCTGCCTCAACTTTCCACCGCTCAAATGGCAGAAAACCGTTAAATTCAAATCTGAGATACCAGGCAAACAGAAATCAGCAGAAGGTCGCTGATTTTTTTAAATTCTCGTTTTTTCTTGTTTCTCTTTGCATTTCGTTGCTCTCTTTTTTTGCTCTAATTTTTTTTCATTTTCTGCCTCAACTTTCCACCGCTCAAATGGCAGAAAACCGTTAAATTCAAATCTGAGATACCAGGCAAACAGAAATCAGCAGAAGGTCGCTGATTTTTTTAAATTCTCGTTTTTTCTTGTTTCTCTTTGCATTTCGTTGCTCTCTTTTTTTTCTCTCAATTTTTTTTCATTTTCTGCCTCAACTTTCCACCGCTCAAATGGCAGAAAACCGTTAAATTCAAATCTGAGATACCAGGCAAACAGAAATCAGCAGAAGGTCGCTGATTTTTTTAAATTCTCGTTTTTTCTTGTTTCTCTTTGCATTTCGTTGCTCTCTTTTTTTTTGCTCATTTTTCTCATTTTCTGCCTCAACTTTCCACCGCTCAAATGGCAGAAAACCGTTAAATTCAAATCTGAGATACCAGGCAAACAGAAATCAGCAGAAGGTCGCTGATTTTTTTAAATTCTCGTTTTTTCTTGTTTCTCTTTGCATTTCGTTGCTCTCTTTTTTTGCTCTCATTTTTTTTATTTTTCTGCCTCAACTTTCCACCGCTCAAATGGCAGAAAACCGTTAAATTCAAATCTGAGATACCAGGCAAACAGAAATCAGCAGAAGGTCGCTGCTTTTTTTAAATTCTCGTTTTTTCTTGTTTCTCTTTGCATTTCGTTGCTCTCTTTTTTTGCTCTCATTTTTCTCATTTTCTGCCTCAACTTTCCACCGCTCAAATGGCAGAAAACCGTTAAATTCAAATCTGAGATACCAGGCAAACAGAAATCAGCAGAAGGTCGCTGATTTTTTTAAATTCTCGTTTTTTCTTGTTTCTCTTTGCATTTCGTTGCTCTCTTTTTTTGCTCTCATTTTTTTCATTTTCTGCCTCAACTTTCCACCGCTCAAATGGCAGAAAACCGTTAAATTCAAATCTGAGATACCAGGCAAACAGAAATCAGCAGAAGGTCGCTGATTTTTTTAAATTCTCGTTTTTTTGTTTTTCTCTTTGCATTTCGTTGCTCTCTTTTTTTGCTCTCATTTTTTTCATTTTCTGCCTCAACTTTCCACCGCTCAAATGGCAGAAAACCGTTAAATTCAAATCTGAGATACCAGGCAAACAGAAATCAGCAGAAGGTCGCTGATTTTTTTAAATTCTCGTTTTTTTTTGTTTCTCTTTGCATTTCGTTGCTCTCTTTTTTTTGCTCTCATTTTTTTCATTTTCTGCCTCAACTTTCCACCGCTCAAATGGCAGAAAACCGTTAAATTCAAATCTGAGATACCAGGCAAACAGAAATCAGCAGAAGGTCGCTGATTTTTTTAAATTCTCGTTTTTTCTTGTTTCTCTTTGCATTTCGTTGCTCTCTTTTTTTTTGCTCTCATTTTTTTCATTTTCTGCCTCAACTTTCCACCGCTCAAATGGCAGAAAACCGTTAAATTCAAATCTGAGATACCAGGCAAACAGAAATCAGCAGAAGGTCGCTGATTTTTTTAAATTCTCGTTTTTTCTTGTTTCTCTTTGCATTTCGTTGCTCTCTTTTTTTGCTCTAATTTTTCTCATTTTCTGCCTCAACTTTCCACCGCTCAAATGGCAGAAAACCGTTAAATTCAAATCTGAGATACCAGGCAAACAGAAATCAGCAGAAGGTCGCTGATTTTTTTAAATTCTCGTTTTTTCTTGTTTCTCTTTGCATTTCGTTGCTCTCTTTTTTGCTCTCATTTTTCTCATTTTCTGCCTCAACTTTCCACCGCTCAAATGGCAGAAAACCGTTAAATTCAAATCTGAGATACCAGGCAAACAGAAATCAGCAGAAGGTCGCTGATTTTTTTAAATTCTCGTTTTTTCTTGTTTCTCTTTGCATTTCGTTGCTCTCTTTTTTTGCTCTAATTTTTTTTCATTTTCTGCCTCAACTTTCCACCGCTCAAATGGCAGAAAACCGTTAAATTCAAATCTGAGATACCAGGCAAACAGAAATCAGCAGAAGGTCGCTGCTTTTTTAAAATCTCGTTTTTTCTTGTTTCTCTTTGCATTTCGTTGCTCTCTTTTTTTGCTCTCATTTTTCTCATTTTCTGCCTCAACTTTCCACCGCTCAAATGGCAGAAAACCGTTAAATTCAAATCTGAGATACCAGGCAAACAGAAATCAGCAGAAGGTCGCTGATTTTTTTAAATTCTCGTTTTTTCTTGTTTCTCTTTGCATTTCGTTGCTCTCTTTTTTTGCTCTCATTTTTCTCATTTTCTGCCTCAACTTTCCACCGCTCAAATGGCAGAAAACCGTTAAATTCAAATCTGAGATACCAGGCAAACAGAAATCAGCAGAAGGTCGCTGATTTTTTTAAATTCTCGTTTTTTCTTGTTTCTCTTTGCATTTCGTTGCTCTCTTTTTTTGCTCTCATTTTTCTCATTTTCTGCCTCAACTTTCCACCGCTCAAATGGCAGAAAACCGTTAAATTCAAATCTGAGATACCAGGCAAACAGAAATCAGCAGAAGGTCGCTGATTTTTTTAAATTCTCGTTTTTTCTTGTTTCTCTTTGCATTTCGTTGCTCTCTTTTTTTGCTCTCTATTTTTCTCATTTTCTGCCTCAACTTTCCACCGCTCAAATGGCAGAAAACCGTTAAATTCAAATCTGAGATACCAGGCAAACAGAAATCAGCAGAAGGTCGCTGATTTTTTTAAATTCTCGTTTTTTCTTGTTTCTCTTTGCATTTCGTTGCTCTCTTTTTTTTTGCTCTCATTTTTTCTCATTTTCTGCCTCAACTTTCCACCGCTCAAATGGCAGAAAACCGTTAAATTCAAATCTGAGATACCAGGCAAACAGAAATCAGCAGAAGGTCGCTGATTTTTTTAAATTCTCGTTTTTTTCTTGTTTCTCTTTGCATTTCGTTGCTCTCTTTTTTTGCTCTCATTTTTTTCATTTTCTGCCTCAACTTTCCACCGCTCAAATGGCAGAAAACCGTTAAATTCAAATCTGAGATACCAGGCAAACAGAAATCAGCAGAAGGTCGCTGATTTTTTTAAATTCTCGTTTTTTCTTGTTTCTCTTTGCATTTCGTTGCTCTCTTTTTTTGCTCTCATTTTTTTCATTTTCTGCCTCAACTTTCCACCGCTCAAATGGCAGAAAACCGTTAAATTCAAATCTGAGATACCAGGCAAACAGAAATCAGCAGAAGGTCGCTGCTTTTTTTAAATTCTCGTTTTTTCTTGTTTCTCTTTGCATTTCGTTGCTCTCTTTTTTTGCTCTCATTTTTCTCATTTTCTGCCTCAACTTTCCACCGCTCAAATGGCAGAAAACCGTTAAATTCAAATCTGAGATACCAGGCAAACAGAAATCAGCAGAAGGTCGCTGATTTTTTTAAATTCTCGTTTTTTCTTGTTTCTCTTTGCATTTCGTTGCTCTCTTTTTTTTGCTCTCATTTTTTTCATTTTCTGCCTCAACTTTCCACCGCTCAAATGGCAGAAAACCGTTAAATTCAAATCTGAGATACCAGGCAAACAGAAATCAGCAGAAGGTCGCTGATTTTTTTAAATTCTCGTTTTTTCTTGTTTCTCTTTGCATTTCGTTGCTCTCTTTTTTGCTCTAATTTTTCTCATTTTCTGCCTCAACTTTCCACCGCTCAAATGGCAGAAAACCGTTAAATTCAAATCTGAGATACCAGGCAAACAGAAATCAGCAGAAGGTCGCTGATTTTTTTAAATTCTCGTTTTTTCTTGTTTCTCTTTGCATTTCGTTGCTCTCTTTTTTTTGCTCTCATTTTTCTCATTTTCTGCCTCAACTTTCCACCGCTCAAATGGCAGAAAACCGTTAAATTCAAATCTGAGATACCAGGCAAACAGAAATCAGCAGAAGGTCGCTGATTTTTTTAAATTCTCGTTTTTTCTTGTTTCTCTTTGCATTTCGTTGCTCTCTTTTTTTTGCTCTCATTTTTCTCATTTTCTGCCTCAACTTTCCACCGCTCAAATGGCAGAAAACCGTTAAATTCAAATCTGAGATACCAGGCAAACAGAAATCAGCAGAAGGTCGCTGATTTTTTTTAATTCTCGTTTTTTCTTGTTTCTCTTTGCATTTCGTTGCTCTCTTTTTTTGCTCTCATTTTTCTCATTTTCTGCCTCAACTTTCCACCGCTCAAATGGCAGAAAACCGTTAAATTCAAATCTGAGATACCAGGCAAACAGAAATCAGCAGAAGGTCGCTGATTTTTTTAAATTCTCGTTTTTTCTTGTTTCTCTTTGCATTTCGTTGCTCTCTTTTTTTGCTCTCATTTTTTTTCATTTTCTGCCTCAACTTTCCACCGCTCAAATGGCAGAAAACCGTTAAATTCAAATCTGAGATACCAGGCAAACAGAAATCAGCAGAAGGTCGCTGATTTTTTTAAATTCTCGTTTTTTCTTGTTTCTCTTTGCATTTCGTTGCTCTCTTTTTTTGCTCTCATTTTTTTCATTTTCTGCCTCAACTTTCCACCGCTCAAATGGCAGAAAACCGTTAAATTCAAATCTGAGATACCAGGCAAACAGAAATCAGCAGAAGGTCGCTGATTTTTTTAAATTCTCGTTTTTTCTTGTTTCTCTTTGCATTTCGTTGCTCTCTTTTTTTGCTCTCATTTTTCTCATTTTCTGCCTCAACTTTCCACCGCTCAAATGGCAGAAAACCGTTAAATTCAAATCTGAGATACCAGGCAAACAGAAATCAGCAGAAGGTCGCTGATTTTTTTAAATTCTCGTTTTTTCTTGTTTCTCTTTGCATTTCGTTGCTCTCTTTTTTTGCTCTCATTTTTCTCATTTTCTGCCTCAACTTTCCACCGCTCAAATGGCAGAAAACCGTTAAATTCAAATCTGAGATACCAGGCAAACAGAAATCAGCAGAAGGTCGCTGATTTTTTTAAATTCTCGTTTTTTCTTGTTTCTCTTTGCATTTCGTTGCTCTCTTTTTTGGCTCTAATTTTTTTCATTTTCTGCCTCAACTTTCCACCGCTCAAATGGCAGAAAACCGTTAAATTCAAATCTGAGATACCAGGCAAACAGAAATCAGCAGAAGGTCGCTGATTTTTTTAAATTCTCGTTTTTTCTTGTTTCTCTTTGCATTTCGTTGCTCTCTTTTTTTGCTCTCATTTTTTCTCATTTTCTGCCTCAACTTTCCACCGCTCAAATGGCAGAAAACCGTTAAATTCAAATCTGAGATACCAGGCAAACAGAAATCAGCAGAAGGTCGCTGATTTTTTTAAATTCTCGTTTTTTTTTGTTTCTCTTTGCATTTCGTTGCTCTCTTTTTTTGCTCTCATTTTTTTCATTTTCTGCCTCAACTTTCCACCGCTCAAATGGCAGAAAACCGTTAAATTCAAATCTGAGATACCAGGCAAACAGAAATCAGCAGAAGGTCGCTGATTTTTTTAAATTCTCGTTTTTTCTTGTTTCTCTTTGCATTTCGTTGCTCTCTTTTTTTTGCTCTCATTTTTTTCATTTTCTGCCTCAACTTTCCACCGCTCAAATGGCAGAAAACCGTTAAATTCAAATCTGAGATACCAGGCAAACAGAAATCAGCAGAAGGTCGCTGATTTTTTTAAATTCTCGTTTTTTCTTGTTTCTCTTTGCATTTCGTTGCTCTCTTTTTTTTGCTCTCATTTTTTTCATTTTCTGCCTCAACTTTCCACCGCTCAAATGGCAGAAAACCGTTAAATTCAAATCTGAGATACCAGGCAAACAGAAATCAGCAGAAGGTCGCTGATTTTTTTAAATCTCGTTTTTTTGTGTTTCTCTTTGCATTTCGTTGCTCTCTTTTTTTGCTCTAATTTTTTTTTCATTTTCTGCCTCAACTTTCCACCGCTCAAATGGCAGAAAACCGTTAAATTCAAATCTGAGATACCAGGCAAACAGAAATCAGCAGAAGGTCGCTGATTTTTTTAAATTCTCGTTTTTTCTTGTTTCTCTTTGCATTTCGTTGCTCTCTTTTTTTGCTCTCATTTTTTTCATTTTCTGCCTCAACTTTCCACCGCTCAAATGGCAGAAAACCGTTAAATTCAAATCTGAGATACCAGGCAAACAGAAATCAGCAGAAGGTCGCTGATTTTTTTAAATTCTCGTTTTTTCTTGTTTCTCTTTGCATTTCGTTGCTCTCTTTTTTTTGCTCTCATTTTTTCTCATTTTCTGCCTCAACTTTCCACCGCTCAAATGGCAGAAAACCGTTAAATTCAAATCTGAGATACCAGGCAAACAGAAATCAGCAGAAGGTCGCTGATTTTTTTAAATTCTCGTTTTTTCTTGTTTCTCTTTGCATTTCGTTGCTCTCTTTTTTTTTGCTCTCATTTTTTTCATTTTCTGCCTCAACTTTCCACCGCTCAAATGGCAGAAAACCGTTAAATTCAAATCTGAGATACCAGGCAAACAGAAATCAGCAGAAGGTCGCTGATTTTTTTAAATTCTCGTTTTTTCTTGTTTCTCTTTGCATTTCGTTGCTCTCTTTTTTTGCTCTCATTTTTTTCATTTTCTGCCTCAACTTTCCACCGCTCAAATGGCAGAAAACCGTTAAATTCAAATCTGAGATACCAGGCAAACAGAAATCAGCAGAAGGTCGCTGATTTTTTTAAATTCTCGTTTTTTCTTGTTTCTCTTTGCATTTCGTTGCTCTCTTTTTTTGCTCTAATTTTTTCATTTTCTGCCTCAACTTTCCACCGCTCAAATGGCAGAAAACCGTTAAATTCAAATCTGAGATACCAGGCAAACAGAAATCAGCAGAAGGTCGCTGATTTTTTTAAATTCTCGTTTTTTCTTGTTTCTCTTTGCATTTCGTTGCTCTCTTTTTTTTGCTCTAATTTTTTTCATTTTCTGCCTCAACTTTCCACCGCTCAAATGGCAGAAAACCGTTAAATTCAAATCTGAGATACCAGGCAAACAGAAATCAGCAGAAGGTCGCTGATTTTTTTAAATTCTCGTTTTTTCTTGTTTCTCTTTGCATTTCGTTGCTCTCTTTTTTTGCTCTCATTTTCTGCCTCAACTTTCCACCGCTCAAATGGCAGAAAACCGTTAAATTCAAATCTGAGATACCAGGCAAACAGAAATCAGCAGAAGGTCGCTGATTTTTTTAAATTCTCGTTTTTTCTTGTTTCTCTTTGCATTTCGTTGCTCTCTTTTTTTGCTCTAATTTTTCTCATTTTCTGCCTCAACTTTCCACCGCTCAAATGGCAGAAAACCGTTAAATTCAAATCTGAGATACCAGGCAAACAGAAATCAGCAGAAGGTCGCTGATTTTTTTAAATTCTCGTTTTTTCTTGTTTCTCTTTGCATTTCGTTGCTCTCTTTTTTTGCTCTCATTTTTCTCATTTTCTGCCTCAACTTTCCACCGCTCAAATGGCAGAAAACCGTTAAATTCAAATCTGAGATACCAGGCAAACAGAAATCAGCAGAAGGTCGCTGATTTTTTTAAATTCTCGTTTTTTCTTGTTTCTCTTTGCATTTCGTTGCTCTCTTTTTTTTTGCTCTCATTTTTTCATTTTCTGCCTCAACTTTCCACCGCTCAAATGGCAGAAAACCGTTAAATTCAAATCTGAGATACCAGGCAAACAGAAATCAGCAGAAGGTCGCTGCTTTTTTTAAATTCTCGTTTTTTCTTGTTTCTCTTTGCATTTCGTTGCTCTCTTTTTTTTGCTCTCATTTTTCTCATTTTCTGCCTCAACTTTCCACCGCTCAAATGGCAGAAAACCGTTAAATTCAAATCTGAGATACCAGGCAAACAGAAATCAGCAGAAGGTCGCTGATTTTTTTAAATTCTCGTTTTTTCTTGTTTCTCTTTGCATTTCGTTGCTCTCTTTTTTTGCTCTCATTTTTTTCATTTTCTGCCTCAACTTTCCACCGCTCAAATGGCAGAAAACCGTTAAATTCAAATCTGAGATACCAGGCAAACAGAAATCAGCAGAAGGTCGCTGATTTTTTTAAATTCTCGTTTTTTCTTGTTTCTCTTTGCATTTCGTTGCTCTCTTTTTTTTGCTCTCATTTTTTTCATTTTCTGCCTCAACTTTCCACCGCTCAAATGGCAGAAAACCGTTAAATTCAAATCTGAGATACCAGGCAAACAGAAATCAGCAGAAGGTCGCTGATTTTTTTAAATTCTCGTTTTTTCTTGTTTCTCTTTGCATTTCGTTGCTCTCTTTTTTTTTGCTCTAATTTTTTCTCATTTTCTGCCTCAACTTTCCACCGCTCAAATGGCAGAAAACCGTTAAATTCAAATCTGAGATACCAGGCAAACAGAAATCAGCAGAAGGTCGCTGATTTTTTTAAATTCTCGTTTTTTCTTGTTTCTCTTTGCATTTCGTTGCTCTCTTTTTTTGCTCTCATTTTTTCATTTTCTCGCCTCAACTTTCCACCGCTCAAATGGCAGAAAACCGTTAAATTCAAATCTGAGATACCAGGCAAACAGAAATCAGCAGAAGGTCGCTGATTTTTTTAAATTCTCGTTTTTTCTTGTTTCTCTTTGCATTTCGTTGCTCTCTTTTTTTTGCTCTCATTTTTCTCATTTTCTGCCTCAACTTTCCACCGCTCAAATGGCAGAAAACCGTTAAATTCAAATCTGAGATACCAGGCAAACAGAAATCAGCAGAAGGTCGCTGATTTTTTTAAATTCTCGTTTTTTCTTGTTTCTCTTTGCATTTCGTTGCTCTCTTTTTTTGCTCTCATTTTTTTCATTTTCTGCCTCAACTTTCCACCGCTCAAATGGCAGAAAACCGTTAAATTCAAATCTGAGATACCAGGCAAACAGAAATCAGCAGAAGGTCGCTGATTTTTTTAAATTCTCGTTTTTTCTTGTTTCTCTTTGCATTTCGTTGCTCTCTTTTTTGCTCTCATTTTTTTCATTTTCTGCCTCAACTTTCCACCGCTCAAATGGCAGAAAACCGTTAAATTCAAATCTGAGATACCAGGCAAACAGAAATCAGCAGAAGGTCGCTGATTTTTTTAAATTCTCGTTTTTTCTTGTTTCTCTTTGCATTTCGTTGCTCTCTTTTTTTGCTCTAATTTTTTTCATTTTCTGCCTCAACTTTCCACCGCTCAAATGGCAGAAAACCGTTAAATTCAAATCTGAGATACCAGGCAAACAGAAATCAGCAGAAGGTCGCTGATTTTTTTAAATTCTCGTTTTTTCTTGTTTCTCTTTGCATTTCGTTGCTCTCTTTTTTTGCTCTAATTTTTTTCATTTTCTGCCTCAACTTTCCACCGCTCAAATGGCAGAAAACCGTTAAATTCAAATCTGAGATACCAGGCAAACAGAAATCAGCAGAAGGTCGCTGATTTTTTTAAATTCTCGTTTTTTCTTGTTTCTCTTTGCATTTCGTTGCTCTCTTTTTTTGCTCTCATTTTTTTTCATTTTCTGCCTCAACTTTCCACCGCTCAAATGGCAGAAAACCGTTAAATTCAAATCTGAGATACCAGGCAAACAGAAATCAGCAGAAGGTCGCTGATTTTTTTAAATTCTCGTTTTTCTTGTGTTTCTCTTTGCATTTCGTTGCTCTCTTTTTTTTGCTCTAATTTTTTTCATTTTCTGCCTCAACTTTCCACCGCTCAAATGGCAGAAAACCGTTAAATTCAAATCTGAGATACCAGGCAAACAGAAATCAGCAGAAGGTCGCTGATTTTTTTAAATTCTCGTTTTTTCTTGTTTCTCTTTGCATTTCGTTGCTCTCTTTTTTTTGCTCTCATTTTTCTCATTTTCTGCCTCAACTTTCCACCGCTCAAATGGCAGAAAACCGTTAAATTCAAATCTGAGATACCAGGCAAACAGAAATCAGCAGAAGGTCGCTGATTTTTTTAAATTCTCGTTTTTTCTTGTTTCTCTTTGCATTTCGTTGCTCTCTTTTTTTGCTCTCATTTTTTTCATTTTCTGCCTCAACTTTCCACCGCTCAAATGGCAGAAAACCGTTAAATTCAAATCTGAGATACCAGGCAAACAGAAATCAGCAGAAGGTCGCTGATTTTTTTAAATTCTCGTTTTTTCTTGTTTCTCTTTGCATTTCGTTGCTCTCTTTTTTTGCTCTAATTTTTTTCATTTTCTGCCTCAACTTTCCACCGCTCAAATGGCAGAAAACCGTTAAATTCAAATCTGAGATACCAGGCAAACAGAAATCAGCAGAAGGTCGCTGATTTTTTTAAATTCTCGTTTTTTCTTGTTTCTCTTTGCATTTCGTTGCTCTCTTTTTTTGCTCTCATTTTTTTCATTTTCTGCCTCAACTTTCCACCGCTCAAATGGCAGAAAACCGTTAAATTCAAATCTGAGATACCAGGCAAACAGAAATCAGCAGAAGGTCGCTGATTTTTTTAAATTCTCGTTTTTTCTTGTTTCTCTTTGCATTTCGTTGCTCTCTTTTTTTGCTCTCATTTTTTTCATTTTCTGCCTCAACTTTCCACCGCTCAAATGGCAGAAAACCGTTAAATTCAAATCTGAGATACCAGGCAAACAGAAATCAGCAGAAGGTCGCTGATTTTTTTAAATTCTCGTTTTTTCTTGTTTCTCTTTGCATTTCGTTGCTCTCTTTTTTTGCTCTAATTTTTCTCATTTTCTGCCTCAACTTTCCACCGCTCAAATGGCAGAAAACCGTTAAATTCAAATCTGAGATACCAGGCAAACAGAAATCAGCAGAAGGTCGCTGATTTTTTTAAATTCTCGTTTTTTTGTTGTTTCTCTTTGCATTTCGTTGCTCTCTTTTTTTTGCTCTCATTTTTTTCATTTTCTGCCTCAACTTTCCACCGCTCAAATGGCAGAAAACCGTTAAATTCAAATCTGAGATACCAGGCAAACAGAAATCAGCAGAAGGTCGCTGATTTTTTTAAATTCTCGTTTTTTCTTGTTTCTCTTTGCATTTCGTTGCTCTCTTTTTTTTGCTCTAATTTTTTTCATTTTCTGCCTCAACTTTCCACCGCTCAAATGGCAGAAAACCGTTAAATTCAAATCTGAGATACCAGGCAAACAGAAATCAGCAGAAGGTCGCTGATTTTTTTAAATTCTCGTTTTTTCTTGTTTCTCTTTGCATTTCGTTGCTCTCTTTTTTTTGCTCTCATTTTTCTCATTTTCTGCCTCAACTTTCCACCGCTCAAATGGCAGAAAACCGTTAAATTCAAATCTGAGATACCAGGCAAACAGAAATCAGCAGAAGGTCGCTGATTTTTTTAAATTCTCGTTTTTTCTTGTTTCTCTTTGCATTTCGTTGCTCTCTTTTTTTTGCTCTCATTTTTTCTCATTTTCTGCCTCAACTTTCCACCGCTCAAATGGCAGAAAACCGTTAAATTCAAATCTGAGATACCAGGCAAACAGAAATCAGCAGAAGGTCGCTGATTTTTTTAAATTCTCGTTTTTTCTTGTTTCTCTTTGCATTTCGTTGCTCTCTTTTTTTGCTCTCATTTTTCTCATTTTCTGCCTCAACTTTCCACCGCTCAAATGGCAGAAAACCGTTAAATTCAAATCTGAGATACCAGGCAAACAGAAATCAGCAGAAGGTCGCTGATTTTTTTAAATTCTCGTTTTTTCTTGTTTCTCTTTGCATTTCGTTGCTCTCTTTTTTTTGCTCTCATTTTTTTCATTTTCTGCCTCAACTTTCCACCGCTCAAATGGCAGAAAACCGTTAAATTCAAATCTGAGATACCAGGCAAACAGAAATCAGCAGAAGGTCGCTGATTTTTTTAAATTCTCGTTTTTTCTTGTTTCTCTTTGCATTTCGTTGCTCTCTTTTTTTTGCTCTCATTTTTTTCATTTTCTGCCTCAACTTTCCACCGCTCAAATGGCAGAAAACCGTTAAATTCAAATCTGAGATACCAGGCAAACAGAAATCAGCAGAAGGTCGCTGATTTTTTTAAATTCTCGTTTTTTCTTGTTTCTCTTTGCATTTCGTTGCTCTCTTTTTTTTGCTCTCATTTTTTTCATTTTCTGCCTCAACTTTCCACCGCTCAAATGGCAGAAAACCGTTAAATTCAAATCTGAGATACCAGGCAAACAGAAATCAGCAGAAGGTCGCTGATTTTTTTAAATTCTCGTTTTTTCTTGTTTCTCTTTGCATTTCGTTGCTCTCTTTTTTTGCTCTCATTTTTTTCATTTTCTGCCTCAACTTTCCACCGCTCAAATGGCAGAAAACCGTTAAATTCAAATCTGAGATACCAGGCAAACAGAAATCAGCAGAAGGTCGCTGATTTTTTTAAATTCTCGTTTTTTCTTGTTTCTCTTTGCATTTCGTTGCTCTCTTTTTTTTGCTCTAATTTTTTTCATTTTCTGCCTCAACTTTCCACCGCTCAAATGGCAGAAAACCGTTAAATTCAAATCTGAGATACCAGGCAAACAGAAATCAGCAGAAGGTCGCTGATTTTTTTAAATTCTCGTTTTTTCTTGTTTCTCTTTGCATTTCGTTGCTCTCTTTTTTTTTGCTCTCATTTTTTTCATTTTCTGCCTCAACTTTCCACCGCTCAAATGGCAGAAAACCGTTAAATTCAAATCTGAGATACCAGGCAAACAGAAATCAGCAGAAGGTCGCTGATTTTTTTAAATTCTCGTTTTTTCTTGTTTCTCTTTGCATTTCGTTGCTCTCTTTTTTTGCTCTAATTTTTCTCATTTTCTGCCTCAACTTTCCACCGCTCAAATGGCAGAAAACCGTTAAATTCAAATCTGAGATACCAGGCAAACAGAAATCAGCAGAAGGTCGCTGATTTTTTTAAATTCTCGTTTTTTCTTGTTTCTCTTTGCATTTCGTTGCTCTCTTTTTTTGCTCTCATTTTTCTCATTTTCTGCCTCAACTTTCCACCGCTCAAATGGCAGAAAACCGTTAAATTCAAATCTGAGATACCAGGCAAACAGAAATCAGCAGAAGGTCGCTGATTTTTTTAAATTCTCGTTTTTTCTTGTTTCTCTTTGCATTTCGTTGCTCTCTTTTTTGCTCTCATTTTTCTCATTTTCTGCCTCAACTTTCCACCGCTCAAATGGCAGAAAACCGTTAAATTCAAATCTGAGATACCAGGCAAACAGAAATCAGCAGAAGGTCGCTGATTTTTTTAAATTCTCGTTTTTTCTTGTTTCTCTTTGCATTTCGTTGCTCTCTTTTTTTGCTCTCATTTTTCTCATTTTCTGCCTCAACTTTCCACCGCTCAAATGGCAGAAAACCGTTAAATTCAAATCTGAGATACCAGGCAAACAGAAATCAGCAGAAGGTCGCTGATTTTTTTAAATTCTCGTTTTTTCTTGTTTCTCTTTGCATTTCGTTGCTCTCTTTTTTTGCTCTCATTTTTCTCATTTTCTGCCTCAACTTTCCACCGCTCAAATGGCAGAAAACCGTTAAATTCAAATCTGAGATACCAGGCAAACAGAAATCAGCAGAAGGTCGCTGATTTTTTTAAATTCTCGTTTTTTCTTGTTTCTCTTTGCATTTCGTTGCTCTCTTTTTTTTGCTCTCATTTTTTTCATTTTCTGCCTCAACTTTCCACCGCTCAAATGGCAGAAAACCGTTAAATTCAAATCTGAGATACCAGGCAAACAGAAATCAGCAGAAGGTCGCTGATTTTTTTAAATTCTCGTTTTTTCTTGTTTCTCTTTGCATTTCGTTGCTCTCTTTTTTTTTGCTCTCATTTTTTTCATTTTCTGCCTCAACTTTCCACCGCTCAAATGGCAGAAAACCGTTAAATTCAAATCTGAGATACCAGGCAAACAGAAATCAGCAGAAGGTCGCTGATTTTTTTAAATTCTCGTTTTTTCTTGTTTCTCTTTGCATTTCGTTGCTCTCTTTTTTTTTTTCTCATTTTTTTCATTTTCTGCCTCAACTTTCCACCGCTCAAATGGCAGAAAACCGTTAAATTCAAATCTGAGATACCAGGCAAACAGAAATCAGCAGAAGGTCGCTGATTTTTTTAAATTCTCGTTTTTTCTTGTTTCTCTTTGCATTTCGTTGCTCTCTTTTTTTTGCTCTAATTTTTTTCATTTTCTGCCTCAACTTTCCACCGCTCAAATGGCAGAAAACCGTTAAATTCAAATCTGAGATACCAGGCAAACAGAAATCAGCAGAAGGTCGCTGATTTTTTTAAATTCTCGTTTTTTCTTGTTTCTCTTTGCATTTCGTTGCTCTCTTTTTTTTTGCTCTCATTTTTTTCATTTTCTGCCTCAACTTTCCACCGCTCAAATGGCAGAAAACCGTTAAATTCAAATCTGAGATACCAGGCAAACAGAAATCAGCAGAAGGTCGCTGATTTTTTTAAATTCTCGTTTTTTCTTGTTTCTCTTTGCATTTCGTTGCTCTCTTTTTTTGCTCTAATTTTTTTTCATTTTCTGCCTCAACTTTCCACCGCTCAAATGGCAGAAAACCGTTAAATTCAAATCTGAGATACCAGGCAAACAGAAATCAGCAGAAGGTCGCTGATTTTTTTAAATTCTCGTTTTTTCTTGTTTCTCTTTGCATTTCGTTGCTCTCTTTTTTTGCTCTCATTTTTCTCATTTTCTGCCTCAACTTTCCACCGCTCAAATGGCAGAAAACCGTTAAATTCAAATCTGAGATACCAGGCAAACAGAAATCAGCAGAAGGTCGCTGCTTTTTTTAAATTCTCGTTTTTTCTTGTTTCTCTTTGCATTTCGTTGCTCTCTTTTTTTGCTCTCATTTTTCTCATTTTCTGCCTCAACTTTCCACCGCTCAAAAGGCAGAAAACCGTTAAATTCAAATCTGAGATACCAGGCAAACAGAAATCAGCAGAAGGTCGCTGCTTTTTTAAAATTCTCGTTTTTTTGTTGTTTCTCTTTGCATTTCGTTGCTCTCTTTTTTTGCTCTCATTTTTCTCATTTTCTGCCTCAACTTTCCACCGCTCAAATGGCAGAAAACCGTTAAATTCAAATCTGAGATACCAGGCAAACAGAAATCAGCAGAAGGTCGCTGATTTTTTTAAAATTCTCGTTTTTTCTTGTTTCTCTTTGCATTTCGTTGCTCTCTTTTTTTTGCTCTAATTTTTTTCATTTTCTGCCTCAACTTTCCACCGCTCAAATGGCAGAAAACCGTTAAATTCAAATCTGAGATACCAGGCAAACAGAAATCAGCAGAAGGTCGCTGATTTTTTTAAATTCTCGTTTTTTCTTGTTTCTCTTTGCATTTCGTTGCTCTCTTTTTTTGCTCTAATTTTTTTTCATTTTCTGCCTCAACTTTCCACCGCTCAAATGGCAGAAAACCGTTAAATTCAAATCTGAGATACCAGGCAAACAGAAATCAGCAGAAGGTCGCTGATTTTTTTAAATTCTCGTTTTTTCTTGTTTCTCTTTGCATTTCGTTGCTCTCTTTTTTTGCTCTAATTTTTTTTCATTTTCTGCCTCAACTTTCCACCGCTCAAATGGCAGAAAACCGTTAAATTCAAATCTGAGATACCAGGCAAACAGAAATCAGCAGAAGGTCGCTGCTTTTTTTAAATTCTCGTTTTTTCTTGTTTCTCTTTGCATTTCGTTGCTCTCTTTTTTTGCTCTCATTTTTCTCATTTTCTGCCTCAACTTTCCACCGCTCAAATGGCAGAAAACCGTTAAATTCAAATCTGAGATACCAGGCAAACAGAAATCAGCAGAAGGTCGCTGATTTTTTTAAATTCTCGTTTTTTCTTGTTTCTCTTTGCATTTCGTTGCTCTCTTTTTTTTGCTCTCATTTTTTTCATTTTCTGCCTCAACTTTCCACCGCTCAAATGGCAGAAAACCGTTAAATTCAAATCTGAGATACCAGGCAAACAGAAATCAGCAGAAGGTCGCTGATTTTTTTAAATTCTCGTTTTTTCTTGTTTCTCTTTGCATTTCGTTGCTCTCTTTTTTTGCTCTCATTTTTTTCATTTTCTGCCTCAACTTTCCACCGCTCAAATGGCAGAAAACCGTTAAATTCAAATCTGAGATACCAGGCAAACAGAAATCAGCAGAAGGTCGCTGCTTTTTTTAAATTCTCGTTTTTTCTTGTTTCTCTTTGCATTTCGTTGCTCTCTTTTTTTTGCTCTCATTTTTCTCATTTTCTGCCTCAACTTTCCACCGCTCAAATGGCAGAAAACCGTTAAATTCAAATCTGAGATACCAGGCAAACAGAAATCAGCAGAAGGTCGCTGATTTTTTTAAATTCTCGTTTTTTCTTGTTTCTCTTTGCATTTCGTTGCTCTCTTTTTTTTGCTCTCATTTTTTTTTCTGCCTCAACTTTCCACCGCTCAAATGGCAGAAAACCGTTAAATTCAAATCTGAGATACCAGGCAAACAGAAATCAGCAGAAGGTCGCTGATTTTTTTAAATTCTCGTTTTTTCTTGTTTCTCTTTGCATTTCGTTGCTCTCTTTTTTTGCTCTCATTTTTTTCATTTTCTGCCTCAACTTTCCACCGCTCAAATGGCAGAAAACCGTTAAATTCAAATCTGAGATACCAGGCAAACAGAAATCAGCAGAAGGTCGCTGCTTTTTTTAAATTCTCGTTTTTTCTTGTTTCTCTTTGCATTTCGTTGCTCTCTTTTTTTGCTCTCATTTTTCTCATTTTCTGCCTCAACTTTCCACCGCTCAAATGGCAGAAAACCGTTAAATTCAAATCTGAGATACCAGGCAAACAGAAATCAGCAGAAGGTCGCTGATTTTTTTAAATTCTCGTTTTTTCTTGTTTCTCTTTGCATTTCGTTGCTCTCTTTTTTTTGCTCTCATTTTTTTCATTTTCTGCCTCAACTTTCCACCGCTCAAATGGCAGAAAACCGTTAAATTCAAATCTGAGATACCAGGCAAACAGAAATCAGCAGAAGGTCGCTGATTTTTTTAAATTCTCGTTTTTTCTTGTTTCTCTTTGCATTTCGTTGCTCTCTTTTTTTGCTCTCATTTTTTTCATTTTCTGCCTCAACTTTCCACCGCTCAAATGGCAGAAAACCGTTAAATTCAAATCTGAGATACCAGGCAAACAGAAATCAGCAGAAGGTCGCTGATTTTTTTAAATTCTCGTTTTTTCTTGTTTCTCTTTGCATTTCGTTGCTCTCTTTTTTTGCTCTCATTTTTTTCATTTTCTGCCTCAACTTTCCACCGCTCAAATGGCAGAAAACCGTTAAATTCAAATCTGAGATACCAGGCAAACAGAAATCAGCAGAAGGTCGCTGATTTTTTTAAATTCTCGTTTTTTCTTGTTTCTCTTTGCATTTCGTTGCTCTCTTTTTTTTGCTCTCATTTTTTCTCATTTTCTGCCTCAACTTTCCACCGCTCAAATGGCAGAAAACCGTTAAATTCAAATCTGAGATACCAGGCAAACAGAAATCAGCAGAAGGTCGCTGCTTTTTTTAAATTCTCGTTTTTTCTTGTTTCTCTTTGCATTTCGTTGCTCTCTTTTTTTGCTCTCATTTTTTTCATTTTCTGCCTCAACTTTCCACCGCTCAAATGGCAGAAAACCGTTAAATTCAAATCTGAGATACCAGGCAAACAGAAATCAGCAGAAGGTCGCTGATTTTTTTAAATTCTCGTTTTTTCTTGTTTCTCTTTGCATTTCGTTGCTCTCTTTTTTTGCTCTCATTTTTCTCATTTTCTGCCTCAACTTTCCACCGCTCAAATGGCAGAAAACCGTTAAATTCAAATCTGAGATACCAGGCAAACAGAAATCAGCAGAAGGTCGCTGCTTTTTTTAAATTCTCGTTTTTTCTTGTTTCTCTTTGCATTTCGTTGCTCTCTTTTTTTGCTCTCATTTTTCTCATTTTCTGCCTCAACTTTCCACCGCTCAAATGGCAGAAAACCGTTAAATTCAAATCTGAGATACCAGGCAAACAGAAATCAGCAGAAGGTCGCTGATTTTTTAAATTCTCGTTTTTTCTTGTTTCTCTTTGCATTTCGTTGCTCTCTTTTTTTGCTCTAATTTTTTTTCATTTTCTGCCTCAACTTTCCACCGCTCAAATGGCAGAAAACCGTTAAATTCAAATCTGAGATACCAGGCAAACAGAAATCAGCAGAAGGTCGCTGATTTTTTTAAATTCTCGTTTTTTCTTGTTTCTCTTTGCATTTCGTTGCTCTCTTTTTTTTGCTCTAATTTTTCTCATTTTCTGCCTCAACTTTCCACCGCTCAAATGGCAGAAAACCGTTAAATTCAAATCTGAGATACCAGGCAAACAGAAATCAGCAGAAGGTCGCTGATTTTTTTAAATTCTCGTTTTTTCTTGTTTCTCTTTGCATTTCGTTGCTCTCTTTTTTTGCTCTCATTTTTCTCATTTTCTGCCTCAACTTTCCACCGCTCAAATGGCAGAAAACCGTTAAATTCAAATCTGAGATACCAGGCAAACAGAAATCAGCAGAAGGTCGCTGATTTTTTTAAATTCTCGTTTTTTCTTGTTTCTCTTTGCATTTCGTTGCTCTCTTTTTTTGCTCTCATTTTTCTTCATTTTCTGCCTCAACTTTCCACCGCTCAAATGGCAGAAAACCGTTAAATTCAAATCTGAGATACCAGGCAAACAGAAATCAGCAGAAGGTCGCTGATTTTTTTAAATTCTCGTTTTTTCTTGTTTCTCTTTGCATTTCGTTGCTCTCTTTTTTTGCTCTCATTTTTTTCATTTTCTGCCTCAACTTTCCACCGCTCAAATGGCAGAAAACCGTTAAATTCAAATCTGAGATACCAGGCAAACAGAAATCAGCAGAAGGTCGCTGATTTTTTTAAATTCTCGTTTTTTCTTGTTTCTCTTTGCATTTCGTTGCTCTCTTTTTTTGCTCTCATTTTTCTCATTTTCTGCCTCAACTTTCCACCGCTCAAATGGCAGAAAACCGTTAAATTCAAATCTGAGATACCAGGCAAACAGAAATCAGCAGAAGGTCGCTGCTCATTTTTTTTTTTTTCTCTTTTTGCTCTCATTTTCTCTCATTTTCTGCCTCAACTTTCCACCGCTCAAATGGCAGAAAACCGTTAAATTCAAATCTGAGATACCAGGCAAACAGAAATCA
>JAECWT010000270.1:0-65845 GCA_018150885.1 Drosophila tristis | reverse complement strand
AGCAACGAAATGCAAAGAGAAACAAGAAAAACGAGAATTTAAAAAAGAGCAGACCTTCTGCTGATTTCTGTTTGCCTGGTATCTCAGATTTGAATTTAACGGTTTTCTGCCATTTGAGCGGTGGAAAGTTGAGGCAGAAAATGGAAAAAATGAGAGCAAAAAAGAGAGCAACGAAATGCAAAGGGAAACAAGAAAAAACGAGAATTTAAAAAAGCAGCGACCTTCTGCTGATTTCTGTTTGCCTGGTATCTCAGATTTGAATTTAACGGTTTTCTGCCATTTGAGCGGTTAAAAGTTGAGGCAGAAAATGAGAAAAATGAGAAAAAAAGCAACAAAAAAGAGAGCAACGAAATGCAAAGGGAAACAAGAAAAAACGAGAATTTAAAAAAGCAGCGACCTTCTGCTGATTTCTGTTTGCCTGGTATCTCAGATTTGAATTTAACGGTTTTCTGCCATTTGAGCGGTGGAAAGTTGAGGCAGAAAATGAGAAAAATGAGAGCAAAAAAAAAAGAGAAACAAGAAAAAACGAGAATTTAAAAAAGCAACCTTCTGCTGATTGCCTGGTATCCAGAAAAGAAAAAGAAAAAAGAGAGCAACAAAATGCAAAAAAACAAGAAAAAACGAGAATTTAAAAAAAGCAGCGACCTTCTGCTGATTTCTGTTTGCCTGGTATCTCAGATTTGAATTTAACGGTTTTCTGCCATTTGAGCGGTGGAAAGTTGAGGCAGAAAATGAGAAAAATGAGAGCAAAAAAAGAGAGCAACGAAATGCAAAGAGAAACAAGAAAAAACGAGAATTTAAAAAAAGCAGCGACCTTCTGCTGATTTCTGTTTGCCTGGTATCTCAGATTTGAATTTAACGGTTTTCTGCCATTTGAGCGGTGGAAAGTTGAGGCAGAAAATGAGAAAAATGAGAGCAAAAAAAGAGAGCAACGAAATGCAAAGAGAAACAAGAAAAAACGAGAATTTAAAAAAAGCAGCGACCTTCTGCTGATTTCTGTTTGCCTGGTATCTCAGATTTGAATTTAACGGTTTTCTGCCATTTGAGCGGTGGAAAGTTGAGGCAGAAAATGAGAAAAATGAGAGCAAAAAAAAGAGAGCAACGAAATGCAAAGAGAAACAAGAAAAAACGAGAATTTAAAAAAAGCAGCGACCTTCTGCTGATTTCTGTTTGCCTGGTATCTCAGATTTGAATTTAACGGTTTTCTGCCATTTGAGCGGTGGAAAGTTGAGGCAGAAAATGAGAAAAATGAGAGCAAAAAAAGAGAGCAACGAAATGCAAAGGGAAACAAGAAAAAACGAGAATTTAAAAAAAGCAGCGACCTTCTGCTGATTTCTGTTTGCCTGGTATCTCAGATTTGAATTTAACGGTTTTCTGCCATTTGAGCGGTGGAAAGTTGAGGCAGAAAATGAGAAAAATGAGAGCAAAAAAAGAGAGCAACGAAATGCAAAGGGAAACAAGAAAAAACGAGAATTTAAAAAAAGCAGCGACCTTCTGCTGATTTCTGTTTGCCTGGTATCTCAGATTTGAATTTAACGGTTTTCTGCCATTTGAGCGGTGGAAAGTTGAGGCAGAAAATGAGAAAAATGAGAGCAAAAAAAGAGAGCAACGAAATGCAAAGGGAAACAAGAAAAAACGAGAATTTAAAAAAAGCAGCGACCTTCTGCTGATTTCTGTTTGCCTGGTATCTCAGATTTGAATTTAACGGTTTTCTGCCATTTGAGCGGTGGAAAGTTGAGGCAGAAAATGAGAAAAATGAGAGCAAAAAAAGAGAGCAACGAAATGCAAAGAGAAACAAGAAAAAACGAGAATTTAAAAAAAGCAGCGACCTTCTGCTGATTTCTGTTTGCCTGGTATCTCAGATTTGAATTTAACGGTTTTCTGCCATTTGAGCGGTGGAAAGTTGAGGCAGAAAATGATAAAAATGAGAGCAAAAATAGAGAGCAAAAAAAGAGAGCAACGAAATGCAAAGGGAAACAAGAAAAAACGAGAATTTAAAAAAAGCAGCGACCTTCTGCTGATTTCTGTTTGCCTGGTATCTCAGATTTGAATTTAACGGTTTTCTGCCATTTGAGCGGTTGAAAGTTGAGGCAGAAAATGAGAAAAATGAGAGCAAAAAAAGAGCAACGAAATGCAAAGGGAAACAAGAAAAAACGAGAATTTAAAAAAAGCAGCGACCTTCTGCTGATTTCTGTTTGCCTGGTATCTCAGATTTGAATTTAACGGTTTTCTGCCATTTGAGCGGTTGAAAGTTGAGGCAGAAAATGAGAAAAATGAGAGCAAAAAAAGAGAGCAACGAAATGCAAAGGGAAACAAGAAAAAACGAGAATTTAAAAAAAGCAGCGACCTTCTGCTGATTTCTGTTTGCCTGGTATCTCAGATTTGAATTTAACGGTTTTCTGCCATTTGAGCGGTGGAAAGTTGAGGCAGAAAATGAGAAAAATGAGAGCAAAAAAAGAGAGCAACGAAATGCAAAGAGAAACAAGAAAAAACGAGAATTTAAAAAAAGCAGCGACCTTCTGCTGATTTCTGTTTGCCTGGTATCTCAGATTTGAATTTAACGGTTTTCTGCCATTTGAGCGGTGGAAAGTTGAGGCAGAAAATGAGAAAAATGAGAGCAAAAAAAGAGAGCAACGAAATGCAAAGGGAAACAAGAAAAAACGAGAATTTAAAAAAAGCAGCGACCTTCTGCTGATTTCTGTTTGCCTGGTATCTCAGATTTGAATTTAACGGTTTTCTGCCATTTGAGCGGTTGAAAGTTGAGGCAGAAAATGAGAAAAATGAGAGCAAAAAAAGAGAGCAACGAAATGCAAAGGGAAACAAGAAAAAACGAGAATTTAAAAAAAGCAGCGACCTTCTGCTGATTTCTGTTTGCCTGGTATCTCAGATTTGAATTTAACGGTTTTCTGCCATTTGAGCGGTTGAAAGTTGAGGCAGAAAATGAGAAAAATGAGAGCAAAAAAAGAGAGCAACGAAATGCAAAGGGAAACAAGAAAAAACGAGAATTTAAAAAAAGCAGCGACCTTCTGCTGATTTCTGTTTGCCTGGTATCTCAGATTTGAATTTAACGGTTTTCTGCCATTTGAGCGGTGGAAAGTTGAGGCAGAAAATGAGAAAAATGAGAGCAAAAAAAAGAGAGCAACGAAATGCAAAGAGAAACAAGAAAAAACGAGAATTTAAAAAAAGCAGCGACCTTCTGCTGATTTCTGTTTGCCTGGTATCTCAGATTTGAATTTAACGGTTTTCTGCCATTTGAGCGGTGGAAAGTTGAGGCAGAAAATGAGAAAAATGAGAGCAAAAAAAGAGAGCAACGAAATGCAAAGGGAAACAAGAAAAAACGAGAATTTAAAAAAAGCAGCGACCTTCTGCTGATTTCTGTTTGCCTGGTATCTCAGATTTGAATTTAACGGTTTTCTGCCATTTGAGCGGTGGAAAGTTGAGGCAGAAAATGAGAAAAATGAGAGCAAAAAAAAGAGCAACGAAATGCAAAGAGAAACAAGAAAAAACGAGAATTTAAAAAAAGCAGCGACCTTCTGCTGATTTCTGTTTGCCTGGTATCTCAGATTTGAATTTAACGGTTTTCTGCCATTTGAGCGGTGGAAAGTTGAGGCAGAAAATGAGAAAAATGAGAGCAAAAAAAGAGAGCAACGAAATGCAAAGAGAAACAAGAAAAAACGAGAATTTAAAAAAAGCAGCGACCTTCTGCTGATTTCTGTTTGCCTGGTATCTCAGATTTGAATTTAACGGTTTTCTGCCATTTGAGCGGTTGAAAGTTGAGGCAGAAAATGAGAAAAATGAGAGCAAAAAAAGAGAGCAACGAAATGCAAAGGGAAACAAGAAAAAACGAGAATTTAAAAAAAGCAGCGACCTTCTGCTGATTTCTGTTTGCCTGGTATCTCAGATTTGAATTTAACGGTTTTCTGCCATTTGAGCGGTGGAAAGTTGAGGCAGAAAATGAGAAAAAAGAGAGCAACAAATGCAAAGAGAAACAAGAAAAAACAAGAAAATTTAAAAAAGAGCGACCTTCTGCTGATTTCTGTTTGCCTGGTATCTCAGATTTGAATTTAACGGTTTTCTGCCATTTGAGCGGTGGAAAGTTGAGGCAGAAAATGAGAAAAATGAGAGCAAAAAAAGAGAGCAACGAAATGCAAAGGAGAAACAAGAAAAAACGAGAATTTAAAAAAAGCAGCGACCTTCTGCTGATTTCTGTTTGCCTGGTATCTCAGATTTGAATTTAACGGTTTTCTGCCATTTGAGCGGTGGAAAGTTGAGGCAGAAAATGAGAAAAATGAGAGCAAAAAAAGAGAGCAACGAAATGCAAAGAGAAACAAGAAAAAACGAGAATTTAAAAAAAGCAGCGACCTTCTGCTGATTTCTGTTTGCCTGGTATCTCAGATTTGAATTTAACGGTTTTCTGCCATTTGAGCGGTTGGAAAGTTGAGGCAGAAAATGAGAAAAATGAGAGCAAAAAAGAGAGCAACGAAATGCAAAGGGAAACAAGAAAAAACGAGAATTTAAAAAAAGCAGCGACCTTCTGCTGATTTCTGTTTGCCTGGTATCTCAGATTTGAATTTAACGGTTTTCTGCCATTTGAGCGGTTAAAAGTTGAGGCAGAAAATGAGAAAAATGAGAGCAAAAAAAGAGAGCAACGAAATGCAAAGGGAAACAAGAAAAAACGAGAATTTAAAAAAAGCAGCGACCTTCTGCTGATTTCTGTTTGCCTGGTATCTCAGATTTGAATTTAACGGTTTTCTGCCATTTGAGCGGTGGAAAGTTGAGGCAGAAAATGAGAAAAATGAGAGCAAAAAAAGAGAGCAACGAAATGCAAAGAGAAACAAGAAAAAACGAGAATTTAAAAAAAGCAGCGACCTTCTGCTGATTTCTGTTTGCCTGGTATCTCAGATTTGAATTTAACGGTTTTCTGCCATTTGAGCGGTGGAAAGTTGAGGCAGAAAATGAGAAAAATGAGAGCAAAAAAAGAGAGCAACGAAATGCAAAGAGAAACAAGAAAAAACGAGAATTTAAAAAAAAGCAGCGACCTTCTGCTGATTTCTGTTTGCCTGGTATCTCAGATTTGAATTTAACGGTTTTCTGCCATTTGAGCGGTGGAAAGTTGAGGCAGAAAATGAGAAAAATGAGAGCAAAAAAAGAGAGCAACGAAATGCAAAGAGAAACAAGAAAAAACGAGAATTTAAAAAAAGCAGCGACCTTCTGCTGATTTCTGTTTGCCTGGTATCTCAGATTTGAATTTAACGGTTTTCTGCCATTTGAGCGGTTGAAAGTTGAGGCAGAAAATGAGAAAAATGAGAGCAAAAAAAGAGAGCAACGAAATGCAAAGGGAAACAAGAAAAAACGAGAATTTAAAAAAAGCAGCGACCTTCTGCTGATTTCTGTTTGCCTGGTATCTCAGATTTGAATTTAACGGTTTTCTGCCATTTGAGCGGTTAAAAGTTGAGGCAGAAAATGAGAAAAATGAGAGCAAAAAAAGAGAGCAACGAAATGCAAAGGGAAACAAGAAAAAACGAGAATTTAAAAAAAGCAGCGACCTTCTGCTGATTTCTGTTTGCCTGGTATCTCAGATTTGAATTTAACGGTTTTCTGCCATTTGAGCGGTGGAAAGTTGAGGCAGAAAATGAGAAAAATGAGAGCAAAAAAGAGAGCAACGAAATGCAAAGGGAAACAAGAAAAAACGAGAATTTAAAAAAAGCAGCGACCTTCTGCTGATTTCTGTTTGCCTGGTATCTCAGATTTGAATTTAACGGTTTTCTGCCATTTGAGCGGTGGAAAGTTGAGGCAGAAAATGAGAAAAATGAGAGCAAAAAAAGAGAGCAACGAAATGCAAAGAGAAACAAGAAAAAACGAGAATTTAAAAAAAGCAGCGACCTTCTGCTGATTTCTGTTTGCCTGGTATCTCAGATTTGAATTTAACGGTTTTCTGCCATTTGAGCGGTGGAAAGTTGAGGCAGAAAATGAGAAAAATGAGAGCAAAAAAGAGAGCAACGAAATGCAAAGAGAAACAAGAAAAAACGAGAATTTAAAAAAAGCAGCGACCTTCTGCTGATTTCTGTTTGCCTGGTATCTCAGATTTGAATTTAACGGTTTTCTGCCATTTGAGCGGTTAAAAGTTGAGGCAGAAAATGAGAAAAATGAGAGCAAAAAAAGAGAGCAACGAAATGCAAAGGGAAACAAGAAAAAACGAGAATTTAAAAAAAGCAGCGACCTTCTGCTGATTTCTGTTTGCCTGGTATCTCAGATTTGAATTTAACGGTTTTCTGCCATTTGAGCGGTTGAAAGTTGAGGCAGAAAATGAGAAAAATGAGAGCAAAAAAAAGAGAGCAACGAAATGCAAAGGGAAACAAGAAAAAACGAGAATTTAAAAAAAGCAGCGACCTTCTGCTGATTTCTGTTTGCCTGGTATCTCAGATTTGAATTTAACGGTTTTCTGCCATTTGAGCGGTGAAAAGTTGAGGCAGAAAATGAGAAAAATGAGAGCAAAAAAAAGAGAGCAACGAAATGCAAAGGGAAACAAGAAAAAACGAGAATTTAAAAAAAGCAGCGACCTTCTGCTGATTTCTGTTTGCCTGGTATCTCAGATTTGAATTTAACGGTTTTCTGCCATTTGAGCGGTGGAAAGTTGAGGCAGAAAATGAGAAAAATGAGAGCAAAAAAAGAGAGCAACGAAATGCAAAGAGAAACAAGAAAAAACGAGAATTTAAAAAAAGCAGCGACCTTCTGCTGATTTCTGTTTGCCTGGTATCTCAGATTTGAATTTAACGGTTTTCTGCCATTTGAGCGGTTGAAAGTTGAGGCAGAAAATGAGAAAAATGAGAGCAAAAAAAGAGAGCAACGAAATGCAAAGGGAAACAAGAAAAAACGAGAATTTAAAAAAAGCAGCGACCTTCTGCTGATTTCTGTTTGCCTGGTATCTCAGATTTGAATTTAACGGTTTTCTGCCATTTGAGCGGTTAAAAGTTGAGGCAGAAAATGAGAAAAATGAGAGCAAAAAAAGAGAGCAACGAAATGCAAAGGGAAACAAGAAAAAACGAGAATTTAAAAAAAGCAGCGACCTTCTGCTGATTTCTGTTTGCCTGGTATCTCAGATTTGAATTTAACGGTTTTCTGCCATTTGAGCGGTGGAAAGTTGAGGCAGAAAATGAGAAAAATGAGAGCAAAAAAAGAGAGCAACGAAATGCAAAGAGAAACAAGAAAAAACGAGAATTTAAAAAAAGCAGCGACCTTCTGCTGATTTCTGTTTGCCTGGTATCTCAGATTTGAATTTAACGGTTTTCTGCCATTTGAGCGGTGGAAAGTTGAGGCAGAAAATGAGAAAAATGAGAGCAAAAAAAGAGAGCAACGAAATGCAAAGAGAAACAAGAAAAAACGAGAATTTAAAAAAAGCAGCGACCTTCTGCTGATTTCTGTTTGCCTGGTATCTCAGATTTGAATTTAACGGTTTTCTGCCATTTGAGCGGTTGAAAGTTGAGGCAGAAAATGAGAAAAATGAGAGCAAAAAAAAGAGAGCAACGAAATGCAAAGGGAAACAAGAAAAAACGAGAATTTAAAAAAAAGCAGCGACCTTCTGCTGATTTCTGTTTGCCTGGTATCTCAGATTTGAATTTAACGGTTTTCTGCCATTTGAGCGGTTGAAAGTTGAGGCAGAAAATGAGAAAAATGAGAGCAAAAAAAAAAGAGCAACGAAATGCAAAGAGAAACAAGAAAAAACGAGAATTTAAAAAAAGCAGCGACCTTCTGCTGATTTCTGTTTGCCTGGTATCTCAGATTTGAATTTAACGGTTTTCTGCCATTTGAGCGGTGGAAAGTTGAGGCAGAAAATGAGAAAAATGAGAGCAAAAAAAGAGAGCAACGAAATGCAAAGAGAAACAAGAAAAAACGAGAATTTAAAAAAACAGCAGGACCTTCTGCTGATTTCTGTTTGCCTGGTATCTCAGATTTGAATTTAACGGTTTTCTGCCATTTGAGCGGTGGAAAGTTGAGGCAGAAAATGAGAAAAATGAGAGCAAAAAAAGAGAGCAACGAAATGCAAAGGGAAACAAGAAAAAACGAGAATTTAAAAAAAGCAGCGACCTTCTGCTGATTTCTGTTTGCCTGGTATCTCAGATTTGAATTTAACGGTTTTCTGCCATTTGAGCGGTTAAAAGTTGAGGCAGAAAATGAGAAAAATGAGAGCAAAAAAAGAGAGCAACGAAATGCAAAGGGAAACAAGAAAAAACGAGAATTTAAAAAAAGCAGCGACCTTCTGCTGATTTCTGTTTGCCTGGTATCTCAGATTTGAATTTAACGGTTTTCTGCCATTTGAGCGGTTAAAAGTTGAGGCAGAAAATGAGAAAAATGAGAGCAAAAAAAAGAGCAACGAAATGCAAAGGGAAACAAGAAAAAACGAGAATTTAAAAAAAGCAGCGACCTTCTGCTGATTTCTGTTTGCCTGGTATCTCAGATTTGAATTTAACGGTTTTCTGCCATTTGAGCGGTGGAAAGTTGAGGCAGAAAATGAGAAAAATGAGAGCAAAAAAAGAGAGCAACGAAATGCAAAGAGAAACAAGAAAAAAACGAGAATTTAAAAAAAGCAGCGACCTTCTGCTGATTTCTGTTTGCCTGGTATCTCAGATTTGAATTTAACGGTTTTCTGCCATTTGAGCGGTGGAAAGTTGAGGCAGAAAATGAGAAAAATGAGAGCAAAAAAAGAGAGCAACGAAATGCAAAGAGAAACAAGAAAAAACGAGAATTTAAAAAAAGCAGCGACCTTCTGCTGATTTCTGTTTGCCTGGTATCTCAGATTTGAATTTAACGGTTTTCTGCCATTTGAGCGGTTGAAAGTTGAGGCAGAAAATGAGAAAAATGAGAGCAAAAAAAGAGAGCAACGAAATGCAAAGGGAAACAAGAAAAAACGAGAATTTAAAAAAAGCAGCGACCTTCTGCTGATTTCTGTTTGCCTGGTATCTCAGATTTGAATTTAACGGTTTTCTGCCATTTGAGCGGTTAAAAGTTGAGGCAGAAAATGAGAAAAATGAGAGCAAAAAAAGAGAGCAACGAAATGCAAAGGGAAACAAGAAAAAACGAGAATTTAAAAAAAGCAGCGACCTTCTGCTGATTTCTGTTTGCCTGGTATCTCAGATTTGAATTTAACGGTTTTCTGCCATTTGAGCGGTTAAAAGTTGAGGCAGAAAATGAGAAAAATGAGAGCAAAAAAAAAGAGAGCAACGAAATGCAAAGGGAAACAAGAAAAAACGAGAATTTAAAAAAAGCAGCGACCTTCTGCTGATTTCTGTTTGCCTGGTATCTCAGATTTGAATTTAACGGTTTTCTGCCATTTGAGCGGTGGAAAGTTGAGGCAGAAAATGAGAAAAATGAGAGCAAAAAAAGAGAGCAACGAAATGCAAAGAGAAACAAGAAAAAACGAGAATTTAAAAAAAGCAGCGACCTTCTGCTGATTTCTGTTTGCCTGGTATCTCAGATTTGAATTTAACGGTTTTCTGCCATTTGAGCGGTGGAAAGTTGAGGCAGAAAATGAGAAAAATGAGAGCAAAAAAGAGAGCAACGAAATGCAAAGAGAAACAAGAAAAAACGAGAATTTAAAAAAAGCAGCGACCTTCTGCTGATTTCTGTTTGCCTGGTATCTCAGATTTGAATTTAACGGTTTTCTGCCATTTGAGCGGTGGAAAGTTGAGGCAGAAAATGAGAAAAATGAGAGCAAAAAAAGAGAGCAACGAAATGCAAAGGGAAACAAGAAAAAACGAGAATTTAAAAAAAGCAGCGACCTTCTGCTGATTTCTGTTTGCCTGGTATCTCAGATTTGAATTTAACGGTTTTCTGCCATTTGAGCGGTTAAAAGTTGAGGCAGAAAATGAGAAAAATGAGAGCAAAAAAAAGAGAGCAACGAAATGCAAAGGGAAACAAGAAAAAACGAGAATTTAAAAAAAGCAGCGACCTTCTGCTGATTTCTGTTTGCCTGGTATCTCAGATTTGAATTTAACGGTTTTCTGCCATTTGAGCGGTTAAAAGTTGAGGCAGAAAATGAGAAAAATGAGAGCAAAAAAAGAGAGCAACGAAATGCAAAGGGAAACAAGAAAAAACGAGAATTTAAAAAAAAGCAGCGACCTTCTGCTGATTTCTGTTTGCCTGGTATCTCAGATTTGAATTTAACGGTTTTCTGCCATTTGAGCGGTGGAAAGTTGAGGCAGAAAATGAGAAAAATGAGAGCAAAAAAAGAGAGCAACGAAATGCAAAGGGAAACAAGAAAAAACGAGAATTTAAAAAAAGCAGCGACCTTCTGCTGATTTCTGTTTGCCTGGTATCTCAGATTTGAATTTAACGGTTTTCTGCCATTTGAGCGGTGGAAAGTTGAGGCAGAAAATGAGAAAAATGAGAGCAAAAAAAAGAGAGCAACGAAATGCAAAGAGAAACAAGAAAAAACGAGAATTTAAAAAAAGCAGCGACCTTCTGCTGATTTCTGTTTGCCTGGTATCTCAGATTTGAATTTAACGGTTTTCTGCCATTTGAGCGGTGGAAAGTTGAGGCAGAAAATGAGAAAAATGAGAGCAAAAAAAAGAGCAACGAAATGCAAAGAGAAACAAGAAAAAACGAGAATTTAAAAAAAGCAGCGACCTTCTGCTGATTTCTGTTTGCCTGGTATCTCAGATTTGAATTTAACGGTTTTCTGCCATTTGAGCGGTTGAAAGTTGAGGCAGAAAATGAGAAAAATGAGAGCAAAAAAAGAGAGCAACGAAATGCAAAGGGAAACAAGAAAAAACGAGAATTTAAAAAAAGCAGCGACCTTCTGCTGATTTCTGTTTGCCTGGTATCTCAGATTTGAATTTAACGGTTTTCTGCCATTTGAGCGGTTAAAAGTTGAGGCAGAAAATGAGAAAAATGAGAGCAAAAAAAAAGAGCAACGAAATGCAAAGGGAAACAAGAAAAAACGAGAATTTAAAAAAAGCAGCGACCTTCTGCTGATTTCTGTTTGCCTGGTATCTCAGATTTGAATTTAACGGTTTTCTGCCATTTGAGCGGTGGAAAGTTGAGGCAGAAAATGAGAAAAATGAGAGCAAAAAAAGAGAGCAACGAAATGCAAAGAGAAACAAGAAAAAACGAGAATTTAAAAAAAGCAGCGACCTTCTGCTGATTTCTGTTTGCCTGGTATCTCAGATTTGAATTTAACGGTTTTCTGCCATTTGAGCGGTGGAAAGTTGAGGCAGAAAATGAGAAAAATGAGAGCAAAAAAAGAGAGCAACGAAATGCAAAGAGAAACAAGAAAAAACGAGAATTTAAAAAAAGCAGCGACCTTCTGCTGATTTCTGTTTGCCTGGTATCTCAGATTTGAATTTAACGGTTTTCTGCCATTTGAGCGGTTGAAAGTTGAGGCAGAAAATGAGAAAAATGAGAGCAAAAAAAGAGAGCAACGAAATGCAAAGGGAAACAAGAAAAAACGAGAATTTAAAAAAAAGCAGCGACCTTCTGCTGATTTCTGTTTGCCTGGTATCTCAGATTTGAATTTAACGGTTTTCTGCCATTTGAGCGGTTAAAAGTTGAGGCAGAAAATGAGAAAAATGAGAGCAAAAAAAGAGAGCAACGAAATGCAAAGGGAAACAAGAAAAAACGAGAATTTAAAAAAAGCAGCGACCTTCTGCTGATTTCTGTTTGCCTGGTATCTCAGATTTGAATTTAACGGTTTTCTGCCATTTGAGCGGTTAAAAGTTGAGGCAGAAAATGAGAAAAATGAGAGCAAAAAAAGAGAGCAACGAAATGCAAAGGGAAACAAGAAAAAACGAGAATTTAAAAAAAGCAGCGACCTTCTGCTGATTTCTGTTTGCCTGGTATCTCAGATTTGAATTTAACGGTTTTCTGCCATTTGAGCGGTGGAAAGTTGAGGCAGAAAATGAGAAAAATGAGAGCAAAAAAGAGAGCAACGAAATGCAAAGAGAAACAAGAAAAAACGAGAATTTAAAAAAAGCAGCGACCTTCTGCTGATTTCTGTTTGCCTGGTATCTCAGATTTGAATTTAACGGTTTTCTGCCATTTGAGCGGTGGAAAGTTGAGGCAGAAAATGAGAAAAATGAGAGCAAAAAAAGAGAGCAACGAAATGCAAAGGGAAACAAGAAAAAACGAGAATTTAAAAAAAGCAGCGACCTTCTGCTGATTTCTGTTTGCCTGGTATCTCAGATTTGAATTTAACGGTTTTCTGCCATTTGAGCGGTTGAAAGTTGAGGCAGAAAATGAGAAAAATGAGAGCAAAAAAAAGAGAGCAACGAAATGCAAAGGGAAACAAGAAAAAACGAGAATTTAAAAAAAGCAGCGACCTTCTGCTGATTTCTGTTTGCCTGGTATCTCAGATTTGAATTTAACGGTTTTCTGCCATTTGAGCGGTTAAAAGTTGAGGCAGAAAATGAGAAAAATGAGAGCAAAAAAAGAGAGCAACGAAATGCAAAGGGAAACAAGAAAAAACGAGAATTTAAAAAAAGCAGCGACCTTCTGCTGATTTCTGTTTGCCTGGTATCTCAGATTTGAATTTAACGGTTTTCTGCCATTTGAGCGGTTAAAAGTTGAGGCAGAAAATGAGAAAAATGAGAGCAAAAAAAGAGAGCAACGAAATGCAAAGGGAAACAAGAAAAAACGAGAATTTAAAAAAAGCAGCGACCTTCTGCTGATTTCTGTTTGCCTGGTATCTCAGATTTGAATTTAACGGTTTTCTGCCATTTGAGCGGTGGAAAGTTGAGGCAGAAAATGAGAAAAATGAGAGCAAAAAAAGAGAGCAACGAAATGCAAAGAGAAACAAGAAAAAACGAGAATTTAAAAAAAGCAGCGACCTTCTGCTGATTTCTGTTTGCCTGGTATCTCAGATTTGAATTTAACGGTTTTCTGCCATTTGAGCGGTTGAAAGTTGAGGCAGAAAATGAGAAAAATGAGAGCAAAAAAAGAGAGCAACGAAATTAAAAGAGAAACACAAAAAACGAGAATTTAAAAAAACAGTGACCTTCTGCAGATTTCTGTTTGCCTGGTATCTCAGATTTGAATTTAACGGTTTTCTGCCATTTGAGCGGTTAAAAGTTGAGGCAGAAAATGAGAAAAATGAGAGCAAAAAAAGAGAGCAACGAAATGCAAAGGGAAACAAGAAAAAACGAGAATTTAAAAAAAAGCAGCGACCTTCTGCTGATTTCTGTTTGCCTGGTATCTCAGATTTGAATTTAACGGTTTTCTGCCATTTGAGCGGTTAAAAGTTGAGGCAGAAAATGAGAAAAATGAGAGCAAAAAAAAGAGCAACGAAATGCAAAGGGAAACAAGAAAAAACGAGAATTTAAAAAAAGCAGCGACCTTCTGCTGATTTCTGTTTGCCTGGTATCTCAGATTTGAATTTAACGGTTTTCTGCCATTTGAGCGGTGGAAAGTTGAGGCAGAAAATGAGAAAAATGAGAGCAAAAAAAGAGAGCAACGAAATGCAAAGAGAAACAAGAAAAAACGAGAATTTAAAAAAAGCAGCGACCTTCTGCTGATTTCTGTTTGCCTGGTATCTCAGATTTGAATTTAACGGTTTTCTGCCATTTGAGCGGTGGAAAGTTGAGGCAGAAAATGAGAAAAATGAGAGCAAAAAAAGAGAGCAACGAAATGCAAAGAGAAACAAGAAAAAACGAGAATTTAAAAAAAGCAGCGACCTTCTGCTGATTTCTGTTTGCCTGGTATCTCAGATTTGAATTTAACGGTTTTCTGCCATTTGAGCGGTTGAAAGTTGAGGCAGAAAATGAGAAAAATGAGAGCAAAAAAAGAGAGCAACGAAATGCAAAGGGAAACAAGAAAAAACGAGAATTTAAAAAAAGCAGCGACCTTCTGCTGATTTCTGTTTGCCTGGTATCTCAGATTTGAATTTAACGGTTTTCTGCCATTTGAGCGGTTAAAAGTTGAGGCAGAAAATGAGAAAAATGAGAGCAAAAAAAGAGAGCAACGAAATGCAAAGGGAAACAAGAAAAAACGAGAATTTAAAAAAAGCAGCGACCTTCTGCTGATTTCTGTTTGCCTGGTATCTCAGATTTGAATTTAACGGTTTTCTGCCATTTGAGCGGTGGAAAGTTGAGGCAGAAAATGAGAAAAATGAGAGCAAAAAAAGAGAGCAACGAAATGCAAAGGGAAACAAGAAAAAACGAGAATTTAAAAAAAGCAGCGACCTTCTGCTGATTTCTGTTTGCCTGGTATCTCAGATTTGAATTTAACGGTTTTCTGCCATTTGAGCGGTGGAAAGTTGAGGCAGAAAATGAGAAAAATGAGAGCAAAAAAAAGAGCAACGAAATGCAAAGAGAAACAAGAAAAAACGAGAATTTAAAAAAAAGCAGCGACCTTCTGCTGATTTCTGTTTGCCTGGTATCTCAGATTTGAATTTAACGGTTTTCTGCCATTTGAGCGGTGGAAAGTTGAGGCAGAAAATGAGAAAAATGAGAGCAAAAAAAAAAGAGCAACGAAATGCAAAGAGAAACAAGAAAAAACGAGAATTTAAAAAAAAGCAGCGACCTTCTGCTGATTTCTGTTTGCCTGGTATCTCAGATTTGAATTTAACGGTTTTCTGCCATTTGAGCGGTTAAAAAGTTGAGGCAGAAAATGAGAAAAATGAGAGCAAAAAAAGAGAGCAACGAAATGCAAAGGGAAACAAGAAAAAACGAGAATTTAAAAAAAAGCAGCGACCTTCTGCTGATTTCTGTTTGCCTGGTATCTCAGATTTGAATTTAACGGTTTTCTGCCATTTGAGCGGTTAAAAGTTGAGGCAGAAAATGAGAAAAATGAGAGCAAAAAAAGAGAGCAACGAAATGCAAAGGGAAACAAGAAAAAACGAGAATTTAAAAAAAAGCAGCGACCTTCTGCTGATTTCTGTTTGCCTGGTATCTCAGATTTGAATTTAACGGTTTTCTGCCATTTGAGCGGTTAAAAGTTGAGGCAGAAAATGAGAAAAATGAGAGCAAAAAAAGAGAGCAACGAAATGCAAAGGGAAACAAGAAAAAACGAGAATTTAAAAAAAAGCAGCGACCTTCTGCTGATTTCTGTTTGCCTGGTATCTCAGATTTGAATTTAACGGTTTTCTGCCATTTGAGCGGTGGAAAGTTGAGGCAGAAAATGAGAAAAATGAGAGCAAAAAAAGAGAGCAACGAAATGCAAAGAGAAACAAGAAAAAACGAGAATTTAAAAAAAAGCAGCGACCTTCTGCTGATTTCTGTTTGCCTGGTATCTCAGATTTGAATTTAACGGTTTTCTGCCATTTGAGCGGTGGAAAGTTGAGGCAGAAAATGAGAAAAATGAGAGCAAAAAAAGAGAGCAACGAAATGCAAAGAGAAACAAGAAAAAACGAGAATTTAAAAAAAGCAGCGACCTTCTGCTGATTTCTGTTTGCCTGGTATCTCAGATTTGAATTTAACGGTTTTCTGCCATTTGAGCGGTGGAAAGTTGAGGCAGAAAATGAGAAAAATGAGAGCAAAAAAGAGAGCAACGAAATGCAAAGAGAAACAAGAAAAAACGAGAATTTAAAAAAAGCAGCGACCTTCTGCTGATTTCTGTTTGCCTGGTATCTCAGATTTGAATTTAACGGTTTTCTGCCATTTGAGCGGTTGAAAGTTGAGGCAGAAAATGAGAAAAATGAGAGCAAAAAAAGAGAGCAACGAAATGCAAAGGGAAACAAGAAAAAACGAGAATTTAAAAAAAGCAGCGACCTTCTGCTGATTTCTGTTTGCCTGGTATCTCAGATTTGAATTTAACGGTTTTCTGCCATTTGAGCGGTGAAAAGTTGAGGCAGAAAATGAGAAAAATGAGAGCAAAAAAAGAGAGCAACGAAATGCAAAGAGGAAACAAGAAAAAACGAGAATTTAAAAAAAGCAGCGACCTTCTGCTGATTTCTGTTTGCCTGGTATCTCAGATTTGAATTTAACGGTTTTCTGCCATTTGAGCGGTTGAAAGTTGAGGCAGAAAATGAGAAAAATGAGAGCAAAAAAAGAGAGCAACGAAATGCAAAGGGAAACAAGAAAAAACGAGAATTTAAAAAAAGCAGCGACCTTCTGCTGATTTCTGTTTGCCTGGTATCTCAGATTTGAATTTAACGGTTTTCTGCCATTTGAGCGGTTAAAAGTTGAGGCAGAAAATGAGAAAAATGAGAGCAAAAAAAGAGAGCAACGAAATGCAAAGGGAAACAAGAAAAAACGAGAATTTAAAAAAAGCAGCGACCTTCTGCTGATTTCTGTTTGCCTGGTATCTCAGATTTGAATTTAACGGTTTTCTGCCATTTGAGCGGTGAAAAGTTGAGGCAGAAAATGAGAAAAATGAGAGCAAAAAAAGAGAGCAACGAAATGCAAAGAGAAACAAGAAAAAACGAGAATTTAAAAAAAAGCAGCGACCTTCTGCTGATTTCTGTTTGCCTGGTATCTCAGATTTGAATTTAACGGTTTTCTGCCATTTGAGCGGTGGAAAGTTGAGGCAGAAAATGAGAAAAATGAGAGCAAAAAAAGAGAGCAACGAAATGCAAAGAGAAACAAGAAAAAACGAGAATTTAAAAAAAGCAGCGACCTTCTGCTGATTTCTGTTTGCCTGGTATCTCAGATTTGAATTTAACGGTTTTCTGCCATTTGAGCGGTTGAAAGTTGAGGCAGAAAATGAGAAAAATGAGAGCAAAAAAAGAGAGCAACGAAATGCAAAGGGAAACAAGAAAAAACGAGAATTTAAAAAAAGCAGCGACCTTCTGCTGATTTCTGTTTGCCTGGTATCTCAGATTTGAATTTAACGGTTTTCTGCCATTTGAGCGGTTAAAAGTTGAGGCAGAAAATGAGAAAAATGAGAGCAAAAAAAAGAGAGCAACGAAATGCAAAGGGAAACAAGAAAAAACGAGAATTTAAAAAAAGCAGCGACCTTCTGCTGATTTCTGTTTGCCTGGTATCTCAGATTTGAATTTAACGGTTTTCTGCCATTTGAGCGGTTAAAAGTTGAGGCAGAAAATGAGAAAAATGAGAGCAAAAAAAGAGAGCAACGAAATGCAAAGGGAAACAAGAAAAAACGAGAATTTAAAAAAAGCAGCGACCTTCTGCTGATTTCTGTTTGCCTGGTATCTCAGATTTGAATTTAACGGTTTTCTGCCATTTGAGCGGTGGAAAGTTGAGGCAGAAAATGAGAAAAATGAGAGCAAAAAAAGAGAGCAACGAAATGCAAAGAGAAACAAGAAAAAACGAGAATTTAAAAAAAAGCAGCGACCTTCTGCTGATTTCTGTTTGCCTGGTATCTCAGATTTGAATTTAACGGTTTTCTGCCATTTGAGCGGTGGAAAGTTGAGGCAGAAAATGAGAAAAATGAGAGCAAAAAAAAAGAGCAACGAAATGCAAAGAGAAACAAGAAAAAACGAGAATTTAAAAAAAGCAGCGACCTTCTGCTGATTTCTGTTTGCCTGGTATCTCAGATTTGAATTTAACGGTTTTCTGCCATTTGAGCGGTGGAAAGTTGAGGCAGAAAATGAGAAAAATGAGAGCAAAAAAAGAGAGCAACGAAATGCAAAGGGAAACAAGAAAAAACGAGAATTTAAAAAAAGCAGCGACCTTCTGCTGATTTCTGTTTGCCTGGTATCTCAGATTTGAATTTAACGGTTTTCTGCCATTTGAGCGGTTAAAAGTTGAGGCAGAAAATGAGAAAAATGAGAGCAAAAAAAGAGAGCAACGAAATGCAAAGGGAAACAAGAAAAAACGAGAATTTAAAAAAAGCAGCGACCTTCTGCTGATTTCTGTTTGCCTGGTATCTCAGATTTGAATTTAACGGTTTTCTGCCATTTGAGCGGTTGAAAGTTGAGGCAGAAAATGAGAAAAATGAGAGCAAAAAAAGAGAGCAACGAAATGCAAAGAGAAACAAGAAAAAACGAGAATTTAAAAAAAGCAGCGACCTTCTGCTGATTTCTGTTTGCCTGGTATCTCAGATTTGAATTTAACGGTTTTCTGCCATTTGAGCGGTGGAAAGTTGAGGCAGAAAATGAGAAAAATGAGAGCAAAAAAAGAGAGCAACGAAATGCAAAGAGAAACAAGAAAAAACGAGAATTTAAAAAAAGCAGCGACCTTCTGCTGATTTCTGTTTGCCTGGTATCTCAGATTTGAATTTAACGGTTTTCTGCCATTTGAGCGGTTGAAAGTTGAGGCAGAAAATGAGAAAAATGAGAGCAAAAAAAGAGAGCAACGAAATGCAAAGGGAAACAAGAAAAAACGAGAATTTAAAAAAAGCAGCGACCTTCTGCTGATTTCTGTTTGCCTGGTATCTCAGATTTGAATTTAACGGTTTTCTGCCATTTGAGCGGTTAAAAGTTGAGGCAGAAAATGAGAAAAATGAGAGCAAAAAAAGAGAGCAACGAAATGCAAAGGGAAACAAGAAAAAACGAGAATTTAAAAAAAGCAGCGACCTTCTGCTGATTTCTGTTTGCCTGGTATCTCAGATTTGAATTTAACGGTTTTCTGCCATTTGAGCGGTGGAAAGTTGAGGCAGAAAATGAGAAAAATGAGAGCAAAAAAAGAGAGCAACGAAATGCAAAGGGAAACAAGAAAAAACGAGAATTTAAAAAAAAGCAGCGACCTTCTGCTGATTTCTGTTTGCCTGGTATCTCAGATTTGAATTTAACGGTTTTCTGCCATTTGAGCGGTGGAAAGTTGAGGCAGAAAATGAGAAAAATGAGAGCAAAAAAAGAGAGCAACGAAATGCAAAGAGAAACAAGAAAAAACGAGAATTTAAAAAAAGCAGCGACCTTCTGCTGATTTCTGTTTGCCTGGTATCTCAGATTTGAATTTAACGGTTTTCTGCCATTTGAGCGGTGGAAAGTTGAGGCAGAAAATGAGAAAAATGAGAGCAAAAAAAGAGAGCAACGAAATGCAAAGAGAAACAAGAAAAAACGAGAATTTAAAAAAAGCAGCGACCTTCTGCTGATTTCTGTTTGCCTGGTATCTCAGATTTGAATTTAACGGTTTTCTGCCATTTGAGCGGTTGAAAGTTGAGGCAGAAAATGAGAAAAATGAGAGCAAAAAAAAAGAGAGCAACGAAATGCAAAGGGAAACAAGAAAAAACGAGAATTTAAAAAAAGCAGCGACCTTCTGCTGATTTCTGTTTGCCTGGTATCTCAGATTTGAATTTAACGGTTTTCTGCCATTTGAGCGGTTAAAAGTTGAGGCAGAAAATGAGAAAAATGAGAGCAAAAAAAGAGAGCAACGAAATGCAAAGGGAAACAAGAAAAAACGAGAATTTAAAAAAAGCAGCGACCTTCTGCTGATTTCTGTTTGCCTGGTATCTCAGATTTGAATTTAACGGTTTTCTGCCATTTGAGCGGTTAAAAGTTGAGGCAGAAAATGAGAAAAATGAGAGCAAAAAAAAGAGAGCAACGAAATGCAAAGGGAAACAAGAAAAAACGAGAATTTAAAAAAAGCAGCGACCTTCTGCTGATTTCTGTTTGCCTGGTATCTCAGATTTGAATTTAACGGTTTTCTGCCATTTGAGCGGTGGAAAGTTGAGGCAGAAAATGAGAAAAATGAGAGCAAAAAAAGAGAGCAACGAAATGCAAAGAGAAACAAGAAAAAACGAGAATTTAAAAAAAGCAGCGACCTTCTGCTGATTTCTGTTTGCCTGGTATCTCAGATTTGAATTTAACGGTTTTCTGCCATTTGAGCGGTGGAAAGTTGAGGCAGAAAATGAGAAAAATGAGAGCAAAAAAAGAGAGCAACGAAATGCAAAGAGAAACAAGAAAAAACGAGAATTTAAAAAAAGCAGCGACCTTCTGCTGATTTCTGTTTGCCTGGTATCTCAGATTTGAATTTAACGGTTTTCTGCCATTTGAGCGGTTAAAAGTTGAGGCAGAAAATGAGAAAAATGAGAGCAAAAAAAGAGAGCAACGAAATGCAAAGGGAAACAAGAAAAAACGAGAATTTAAAAAAAGCAGCGACCTTCTGCTGATTTCTGTTTGCCTGGTATCTCAGATTTGAATTTAACGGTTTTCTGCCATTTGAGCGGTTAAAAGTTGAGGCAGAAAATGAGAAAAATGAGAGCAAAAAAAGAGAGCAACGAAATGCAAAGGGAAACAAGAAAAAACGAGAATTTAAAAAAAGCAGCGACCTTCTGCTGATTTCTGTTTGCCTGGTATCTCAGATTTGAATTTAACGGTTTTCTGCCATTTGAGCGGTGAAAAGTTGAGGCAGAAAATGAGAAAAATGAGAGCAAAAAAAGAGAGCAACGAAATGCAAAGAGAAACAAGAAAAAACGAGAATTTAAAAAAAGCAGCGACCTTCTGCTGATTTCTGTTTGCCTGGTATCTCAGATTTGAATTTAACGGTTTTCTGCCATTTGAGCGGTGGAAAGTTGAGGCAGAAAATGAGAAAAATGAGAGCAAAAAAAGAGAGCAACGAAATGCAAAGAGAAACAAGAAAAAACGAGAATTTAAAAAAAGCAGCGACCTTCTGCTGATTTCTGTTTGCCTGGTATCTCAGATTTGAATTTAACGGTTTTCTGCCATTTGAGCGGTGGAAAGTTGAGGCAGAAAATGAGAAAAATGAGAGCAAAAAAAGAGAGCAACGAAATGCAAAGAGAAACAAGAAAAAACGAGAATTTAAAAAAAGCAGCGACCTTCTGCTGATTTCTGTTTGCCTGGTATCTCAGATTTGAATTTAACGGTTTTCTGCCATTTGAGCGGTGGAAAGTTGAGGCAGAAAATGAGAAAAATGAGAGCAAAAAAAGAGAGCAACGAAATGCAAAGGGAAACAAGAAAAAACGAGAATTTAAAAAAAGCAGCGACCTTCTGCTGATTTCTGTTTGCCTGGTATCTCAGATTTGAATTTAACGGTTTTCTGCCATTTGAGCGGTTGAAAGTTGAGGCAGAAAATGAGAAAAATGAGAGCAAAAAAAGAGAGCAACGAAATGCAAAGGGAAACAAGAAAAAACGAGAATTTAAAAAAAGCAGCGACCTTCTGCTGATTTCTGTTTGCCTGGTATCTCAGATTTGAATTTAACGGTTTTCTGCCATTTGAGCGGTTAAAAGTTGAGGCAGAAAATGAGAAAAATGAGAGCAAAAAAAGAGAGCAACGAAATGCAAAGAGAAACAAGAAAAAACGAGAATTTAAAAAAAGCAGCGACCTTCTGCTGATTTCTGTTTGCCTGGTATCTCAGATTTGAATTTAACGGTTTTCTGCCATTTGAGCGGTGGAAAGTTGAGGCAGAAAATGAGAAAAATGAGAGCAAAAAAAGAGAGCAACGAAATGCAAAGAGAAACAAGAAAAAACGAGAATTTAAAAAAAGCAGCGACCTTCTGCTGATTTCTGTTTGCCTGGTATCTCAGATTTGAATTTAACGGTTTTCTGCCATTTGAGCGGTGGAAAGTTGAGGCAGAAAATGAGAAAAATGAGAGCAAAAAAAAAGAGCAACGAAATGCAAAGAGAAACAAGAAAAAACGAGAATTTAAAAAAAGCAGCGACCTTCTGCTGATTTCTGTTTGCCTGGTATCTCAGATTTGAATTTAACGGTTTTCTGCCATTTGAGCGGTGAAAAGTTGAGGCAGAAAATGAGAAAAATGAGAGCAAAAAAAAAGAGCAACGAAATGCAAAGGGAAACAAGAAAAAACGAGAATTTAAAAAAAGCAGCGACCTTCTGCTGATTTCTGTTTGCCTGGTATCTCAGATTTGAATTTAACGGTTTTCTGCCATTTGAGCGGTTAAAAGTTGAGGCAGAAAATGAGAAAAATGAGAGCAAAAAAAGAGAGCAACGAAATGCAAAGGGAAACAAGAAAAAACGAGAATTTAAAAAAAGCAGCGACCTTCTGCTGATTTCTGTTTGCCTGGTATCTCAGATTTGAATTTAACGGTTTTCTGCCATTTGAGCGGTGAAAAGTTGAGGCAGAAAATGAGAAAAATGAGAGCAAAAAAAGAGAGCAACGAAATGCAAAGGGAAACAAGAAAAAACGAGAATTTAAAAAAAAGCAGCGACCTTCTGCTGATTTCTGTTTGCCTGGTATCTCAGATTTGAATTTAACGGTTTTCTGCCATTTGAGCGGTTAAAAGTTGAGGCAGAAAATGAGAAAAATGAGAGCAAAAAAAGAGAGCAACGAAATGCAAAGGGAAACAAGAAAAAACGAGAATTTAAAAAAAAGCAGCGACCTTCTGCTGATTTCTGTTTGCCTGGTATCTCAGATTTGAATTTAACGGTTTTCTGCCATTTGAGCGGTGAAAAGTTGAGGCAGAAAATGAGAAAAATGAGAGCAAAAAAAGAGAGCAACGAAATGCAAAGAGAAACAAGAAAAAACGAGAATTTAAAAAAAGCAGCGACCTTCTGCTGATTTCTGTTTGCCTGGTATCTCAGATTTGAATTTAACGGTTTTCTGCCATTTGAGCGGTGGAAAGTTGAGGCAGAAAATGAGAAAAATGAGAGCAAAAAAGAGAGCAACGAAATGCAAAGAGAAACAAGAAAAAACGAGAATTTAAAAAAAGCAGCGACCTTCTGCTGATTTCTGTTTGCCTGGTATCTCAGATTTGAATTTAACGGTTTTCTGCCATTTGAGCGGTGGAAAGTTGAGGCAGAAAATGAGAAAAATGAGAGCAAAAAAAGAGAGCAACGAAATGCAAAGGGAAACAAGAAAAAACGAGAATTTAAAAAAAGCAGCGACCTTCTGCTGATTTCTGTTTGCCTGGTATCTCAGATTTGAATTTAACGGTTTTCTGCCATTTGAGCGGTTAAAAGTTGAGGCAGAAAATGAGAAAAATGAGAGCAAAAAAAGAGAGCAACGAAATGCAAAGGGAAACAAGAAAAAACGAGAATTTAAAAAAAAAAGCGACCTTCTGCTGATTTCTGTTTGCCTGGTATCTCAGATTTGAATTTAACGGTTTTCTGCCATTTGAGCGGTGGAAAGTTGAGGCAGAAAATGAGAAAAATGAGAGCAAAAAAAAGAGAGCAACGAAATGCAAAGAGAAACAAGAAAAAACGAGAATTTAAAAAAAGCAGCGACCTTCTGCTGATTTCTGTTTGCCTGGTATCTCAGATTTGAATTTAACGGTTTTCTGCCATTTGAGCGGTGGAAAGTTGAGGCAGAAAATGAGAAAAATGAGAGCAAAAAAGAGAGACAACGAAATGCAAAGAGAAACAAGAAAAAACGAGAATTTAAAAAAAGCAGCGACCTTCTGCTGATTTCTGTTTGCCTGGTATCTCAGATTTGAATTTAACGGTTTTCTGCCATTTGAGCGGTGAAAAGTTGAGGCAGAAAATGAGAAAAATGAGAGCAAAAAAAGAGCAACAACGAAATGCAAAGAGAAACAAGAAAAAACGAGAATTTAAAAAAAGCAGCGACCTTCTGCTGATTTCTGTTTGCCTGGTATCTCAGATTTGAATTTAACGGTTTTCTGCCATTTGAGCGGTTGAAAGTTGAGGCAGAAAATGAGAAAAATGAGAGCAAAAAAAGAGAGCAACGAAATGCAAAGAGAAACAAGAAAAAACGAGAATTTAAAAAAAGCAGCGACCTTCTGCTGATTTCTGTTTGCCTGGTATCTCAGATTTGAATTTAACGGTTTTCTGCCATTTGAGCGGTTGAAAGTTGAGGCAGAAAATGAGAAAAATGAGAGCAAAAAAAGAGAGCAACGAAATGCAAAGGGAAACAAGAAAAAACGAGAATTTAAAAAAAGCAGCGACCTTCTGCTGATTTCTGTTTGCCTGGTATCTCAGATTTGAATTTAACGGTTTTCTGCCATTTGAGCGGTGGAAAGTTGAGGCAGAAAATGAGAAAAATGAGAGCAAAAAAAGAGAGCAACGAAATGCAAAGAGAAACAAGAAAAAACGAGAATTTAAAAAAAGCAGCGACCTTCTGCTGATTTCTGTTTGCCTGGTATCTCAGATTTGAATTTAACGGTTTTCTGCCATTTGAGCGGTGGAAAGTTGAGGCAGAAAATGAGAAAAATGAGAGCAAAAAAAGAGAGCAACGAAATGCAAAGAGAAACAAGAAAAAACGAGAATTTAAAAAAAGCAGCGACCTTCTGCTGATTTCTGTTTGCCTGGTATCTCAGATTTGAATTTAACGGTTTTCTGCCATTTGAGCGGTGGAAAGTTGAGGCAGAAAATGAGAAAAATGAGAGCAAAAAAAGAGAGCAACGAAATGCAAAGAGAAACAAGAAAAAACGAGAATTTAAAAAAAGCAGCGACCTTCTGCTGATTTCTGTTTGCCTGGTATCTCAGATTTGAATTTAACGGTTTTCTGCCATTTGAGCGGTGGAAAGTTGAGGCAGAAAATGAGAAAAATGAGAGCAAAAAAAAGAGAGCAACGAAATGCAAAGGGAAACAAGAAAAAACGAGAATTTAAAAAAAGCAGCGACCTTCTGCTGATTTCTGTTTGCCTGGTATCTCAGATTTGAATTTAACGGTTTTCTGCCATTTGAGCGGTTGAAAGTTGAGGCAGAAAATGAGAAAAATGAGAGCAAAAAAAGAGAGCAACGAAATGCAAAGGGAAACAAGAAAAAACGAGAATTTAAAAAAAGCAGCGACCTTCTGCTGATTTCTGTTTGCCTGGTATCTCAGATTTGAATTTAACGGTTTTCTGCCATTTGAGCGGTGAAAAGTTGAGGCAGAAAATGAGAAAAATGAGAGCAAAAAAAGAGAGCAACGAAATGCAAAGAGAAACAAGAAAAAACGAGAATTTAAAAAAAGCAGCGACCTTCTGCTGATTTCTGTTTGCCTGGTATCTCAGATTTGAATTTAACGGTTTTCTGCCATTTGAGCGGTGGAAAGTTGAGGCAGAAAATGAGAAAAATGAGAGCAAAAAAAAGAGAGCAACGAAATGCAAAGAGAAACAAGAAAAAACGAGAATTTAAAAAAAGCAGCGACCTTCTGCTGATTTCTGTTTGCCTGGTATCTCAGATTTGAATTTAACGGTTTTCTGCCATTTGAGCGGTGAAAAGTTGAGGCAGAAAATGAGAAAAATGAGAGCAAAAAAAGAGACAACGAAATGCAAAGAGAAACAAGAAAAAACGAGAATTTAAAAAAAGCAGCGACCTTCTGCTGATTTCTGTTTGCCTGGTATCTCAGATTTGAATTTAACGGTTTTCTGCCATTTGAGCGGTGGAAAGTTGAGGCAGAAAATGAGAAAAATGAGAAAAAAAAAAGAGAGCAACGAAATGCAAAGAGAAACAAGAAAAAACGAGAATTTAAAAAAAAGCAGCGACCTTCTGCTGATTTCTGTTTGCCTGGTATCTCAGATTTGAATTTAACGGTTTTCTGCCATTTGAGCGGTGGAAAGTTGAGGCAGAAAATGAGAAAAATGAGAGCAAAAAAAGAGAGCAACGAAATGCAAAGGGAAACAAGAAAAAACGAGAATTTAAAAAAAAGCAGCGACCTTCTGCTGATTTCTGTTTGCCTGGTATCTCAGATTTGAATTTAACGGTTTTCTGCCATTTGAGCGGTTAAAAGTTGAGGCAGAAAATGAGAAAAATGAGAGCAAAAAAAGAGAGCAACGAAATGCAAAGGGAAACAAGAAAAAACGAGAATTTAAAAAAAGCAGCGACCTTCTGCTGATTTCTGTTTGCCTGGTATCTCAGATTTGAATTTAACGGTTTTCTGCCATTTGAGCGGTGAAAAGTTGAGGCAGAAAATGAGAAAAATGAGAGCAAAAAAAGAGAGCAACGAAATGCAAAGAGAAACAAGAAAAAACGAGAATTTAAAAAAAAGCAGCGACCTTCTGCTGATTTCTGTTTGCCTGGTATCTCAGATTTGAATTTAACGGTTTTCTGCCATTTGAGCGGTGGAAAGTTGAGGCAGAAAATGAGAAAAATGAGAGCAAAAAAAGAGAGCAACGAAATGCAAAGAGAAACAAGAAAAAACGAGAATTTAAAAAAAGCAGCGACCTTCTGCTGATTTCTGTTTGCCTGGTATCTCAGATTTGAATTTAACGGTTTTCTGCCATTTGAGCGGTGGAAAGTTGAGGCAGAAAATGAGAAAAATGAGAGCAAAAAAAAGAGAGCAACGAAATGCAAAGAGAAACAAGAAAAAACGAGAATTTAAAAAAAGCAGCGACCTTCTGCTGATTTCTGTTTGCCTGGTATCTCAGATTTGAATTTAACGGTTTTCTGCCATTTGAGCGGTGGAAAGTTGAGGCAGAAAATGAGAAAAATGAGAGCAAAAAAAGAGAGCAACGAAATGCAAAGAGAAACAAGAAAAAACGAGAATTTAAAAAAAGCAGCGACCTTCTGCTGATTTCTGTTTGCCTGGTATCTCAGATTTGAATTTAACGGTTTTCTGCCATTTGAGCGGTTAAAAGTTGAGGCAGAAAATGAGAAAAATGAGAGCAAAAAAAGAGAGCAACGAAATGCAAAGAGAAACAAGAAAAAACGAGAATTTAAAAAAAGCAGCGACCTTCTGCTGATTTCTGTTTGCCTGGTATCTCAGATTTGAATTTAACGGTTTTCTGCCATTTGAGCGGTGAAAAGTTGAGGCAGAAAATGAGAAAAATGAGAGCAAAAAAAAGAGCAACGAAATGCAAAGAGAAACAAGAAAAAACGAGAATTTAAAAAAAGCAGCGACCTTCTGCTGATTTCTGTTTGCCTGGTATCTCAGATTTGAATTTAACGGTTTTCTGCCATTTGAGCGGTGGAAAGTTGAGGCAGAAAATGAGAAAAATGAGAGCAAAAAAAGAGAGCAACGAAATGCAAAGAGAAACAAGAAAAAACGAGAATTTAAAAAAAGCAGCGACCTTCTGCTGATTTCTGTTTGCCTGGTATCTCAGATTTGAATTTAACGGTTTTCTGCCATTTGAGCGGTGGAAAGTTGAGGCAGAAAATGAGAAAAATGAGAGCAAAAAAAGAGAGCAACGAAATGCAAAGAGAAACAAGAAAAAACGAGAATTTAAAAAAAGCAGCGACCTTCTGCTGATTTCTGTTTGCCTGGTATCTCAGATTTGAATTTAACGGTTTTCTGCCATTTGAGCGGTGGAAAGTTGAGGCAGAAAATGAGAAAAATGAGAGCAAAAAAAAAGAGCAACGAAATGCAAAGAGAAACAAGAAAAAACGAGAATTTAAAAAAAGCAGCGACCTTCTGCTGATTTCTGTTTGCCTGGTATCTCAGATTTGAATTTAACGGTTTTCTGCCATTTGAGCGGTGGAAAGTTGAGGCAGAAAATGAGAAAAATGAGAGCAAAAAAAGAGAGCAACGAAATGCAAAGGGAAACAAGAAAAAACGAGAATTTAAAAAAAGCAGCGACCTTCTGCTGATTTCTGTTTGCCTGGTATCTCAGATTTGAATTTAACGGTTTTCTGCCATTTGAGCGGTGGAAAGTTGAGGCAGAAAATGAGAAAAATGAGAGCAAAAAAAGAGAGCAACGAAATGCAAAGAGAAACAAGAAAAAACGAGAATTTAAAAAAAGCAGCGACCTTCTGCTGATTTCTGTTTGCCTGGTATCTCAGATTTGAATTTAACGGTTTTCTGCCATTTGAGCGGTGGAAAGTTGAGGCAGAAAATGAGAAAAATGAGAGCAAAAAAAGAGAGCAACGAAATGCAAAGAGAAACAAGAAAAAACGAGAATTTAAAAAAAGCAGCGACCTTCTGCTGATTTCTGTTTGCCTGGTATCTCAGATTTGAATTTAACGGTTTTCTGCCATTTGAGCGGTGAAAAGTTGAGGCAGAAAATGAGAAAAATGAGAGCAAAAAAAAGAGAGCAACGAAATGCAAAGAGAAACAAGAAAAAACGAGAATTTAAAAAAAAGCAGCGACCTTCTGCTGATTTCTGTTTGCCTGGTATCTCAGATTTGAATTTAACGGTTTTCTGCCATTTGAGCGGTGGAAAGTTGAGGCAGAAAATGAGAAAAATGAGAGCAAAAAAAAGAGAGCAACGAAATGCAAAGAGAAACAAGAAAAAACGAGAATTTAAAAAAAGCAGCGACCTTCTGCTGATTTCTGTTTGCCTGGTATCTCAGATTTGAATTTAACGGTTTTCTGCCATTTGAGCGGTTGAAAGTTGAGGCAGAAAATGAGAAAAATGAGAGCAAAAAAGAGAGAGCAACGAAATGCAAAGAGAAACAAGAAAAAACGAGAATTTAAAAAAAGCAGCGACCTTCTGCTGATTTCTGTTTGCCTGGTATCTCAGATTTGAATTTAACGGTTTTCTGCCATTTGAGCGGTTAAAAGTTGAGGCAGAAAATGAGAAAAATGAGAGCAAAAAAAGAGAGCAACGAAATGCAAAGAGAAACAAGAAAAAACGAGAATTTAAAAAAAGCAGCGACCTTCTGCTGATTTCTGTTTGCCTGGTATCTCAGATTTGAATTTAACGGTTTTCTGCCATTTGAGCGGTGGAAAGTTGAGGCAGAAAATGAGAAAAATGAGAGCAAAAAAAGAGAGCAACGAAATGCAAAGAGAAACAAGAAAAAACGAGAATTTAAAAAAAGCAGCGACCTTCTGCTGATTTCTGTTTGCCTGGTATCTCAGATTTGAATTTAACGGTTTTCTGCCATTTGAGCGGTGGAAAGTTGAGGCAGAAAATGAGAAAAATGAGAGCAAAAAAAGAGAGCAACGAAATGCAAAGAGAAACAAGAAAAAACGAGAATTTAAAAAAAAGCAGCGACCTTCTGCTGATTTCTGTTTGCCTGGTATCTCAGATTTGAATTTAACGGTTTTCTGCCATTTGAGCGGTTGAAAGTTGAGGCAGAAAATGAGAAAAATGAGAGCAAAAAAAAGAGAGCAACGAAATGCAAAGGGAAACAAGAAAAAACGAGAATTTAAAAAAAGCAGCGACCTTCTGCTGATTTCTGTTTGCCTGGTATCTCAGATTTGAATTTAACGGTTTTCTGCCATTTGAGCGGTGGAAAGTTGAGGCAGAAAATGAGAAAAATGAGAGCAAAAAAAAAGAGCAACGAAATGCAAAGGGAAACAAGAAAAAACGAGAATTTAAAAAAAGCAGCGACCTTCTGCTGATTTCTGTTTGCCTGGTATCTCAGATTTGAATTTAACGGTTTTCTGCCATTTGAGCGGTTAAAAGTTGAGGCAGAAAATGAGAAAAATGAGAGCAAAAAAAGAGAGCAACGAAATGCAAAGGGAAACAAGAAAAAACGAGAATTTAAAAAAAGCAGCGACCTTCTGCTGATTTCTGTTTGCCTGGTATCTCAGATTTGAATTTAACGGTTTTCTGCCATTTGAGCGGTGGAAAGTTGAGGCAGAAAATGAGAAAAATGAGAGCAAAAAAAGAGAGCAACGAAATGCAAAGAGAAACAAGAAAAAACGAGAATTTAAAAAAAGCAGCGACCTTCTGCTGATTTCTGTTTGCCTGGTATCTCAGATTTGAATTTAACGGTTTTCTGCCATTTGAGCGGTGGAAAGTTGAGGCAGAAAATGAGAAAAATGAGAGCAAAAAAAAGAGAGCAACGAAATGCAAAGAGAAACAAGAAAAAACGAGAATTTAAAAAAAGCAGCGACCTTCTGCTGATTTCTGTTTGCCTGGTATCTCAGATTTGAATTTAACGGTTTTCTGCCATTTGAGCGGTGGAAAGTTGAGGCAGAAAATGAGAAAAATGAGAGCAAAAAAAGAGAGCAACGAAATGCAAAGAGAAACAAGAAAAAACGAGAATTTAAAAAAAGCAGCGACCTTCTGCTGATTTCTGTTTGCCTGGTATCTCAGATTTGAATTTAACGGTTTTCTGCCATTTGAGCGGTGGAAAGTTGAGGCAGAAAATGAGAAAAATGAGAGCAAAAAAAAGAGAGCAACGAAATGCAAAGAGAAACAAGAAAAAACGAGAATTTAAAAAAAGCAGCGACCTTCTGCTGATTTCTGTTTGCCTGGTATCTCAGATTTGAATTTAACGGTTTTCTGCCATTTGAGCGGTTGAAAGTTGAGGCAGAAAATGAGAAAAATGAGAGCAAAAAAAGAGAGCAACGAAATGCAAAGAGAAACAAGAAAAAACGAGAATTTAAAAAAAAGCAGCGACCTTCTGCTGATTTCTGTTTGCCTGGTATCTCAGATTTGAATTTAACGGTTTTCTGCCATTTGAGCGGTTAAAAGTTGAGGCAGAAAATGAGAAAAATGAGAGCAAAAAAAGAGAGCAACGAAATGCAAAGGGAAACAAGAAAAAACGAGAATTTAAAAAAAGCAGCGACCTTCTGCTGATTTCTGTTTGCCTGGTATCTCAGATTTGAATTTAACGGTTTTCTGCCATTTGAGCGGTTGAAAAGTTGAGGCAGAAAATGAGAAAAATGAGAGCAAAAAAAGAGAGCAACGAAATGCAAAGAGAAACAAGAAAAAACGAGAATTTAAAAAAAGCAGCGACCTTCTGCTGATTTCTGTTTGCCTGGTATCTCAGATTTGAATTTAACGGTTTTCTGCCATTTGAGCGGTGGAAAGTTGAGGCAGAAAATGAGAAAAATGAGAGCAAAAAAAGAGAGCAACGAAATGCAAAGAGAAACAAGAAAAAACGAGAATTTAAAAAAAGCAGCGACCTTCTGCTGATTTCTGTTTGCCTGGTATCTCAGATTTGAATTTAACGGTTTTCTGCCATTTGAGCGGTGGAAAGTTGAGGCAGAAAATGAGAAAAATGAGAGCAAAAAAAGAGAGCAACGAAATGCAAAGAGAAACAAGAAAAAACGAGAATTTAAAAAAAAGCAGCGACCTTCTGCTGATTTCTGTTTGCCTGGTATCTCAGATTTGAATTTAACGGTTTTCTGCCATTTGAGCGGTGGAAAGTTGAGGCAGAAAATGAGAAAAATGAGAGCAAAAAAAAAGAGAGCAACGAAATGCAAAGAGAAACAAGAAAAAACGAGAATTTAAAAAAAGCAGCGACCTTCTGCTGATTTCTGTTTGCCTGGTATCTCAGATTTGAATTTAACGGTTTTCTGCCATTTGAGCGGTGGAAAGTTGAGGCAGAAAATGAGAAAAATGAGAGCAAAAAAAGAGAGCAACGAAATGCAAAGAGAAACAAGAAAAAACGAGAATTTAAAAAAAGCAGCGACCTTCTGCTGATTTCTGTTTGCCTGGTATCTCAGATTTGAATTTAACGGTTTTCTGCCATTTGAGCGGTGGAAAGTTGAGGCAGAAAATGAGAAAAATGAGAGCAAAAAAAGAGAGCAACGAAATGCAAAGAGAAACAAGAAAAAACGAGAATTTAAAAAAAGCAGCGACCTTCTGCTGATTTCTGTTTGCCTGGTATCTCAGATTTGAATTTAACGGTTTTCTGCCATTTGAGCGGTGGAAAGTTGAGGCAGAAAATGAGAAAAATGAGAGCAAAAAAAGAGAGCAACGAAATGCAAAGAGAAACAAGAAAAAACGAGAATTTAAAAAAAAGCAGCGACCTTCTGCTGATTTCTGTTTGCCTGGTATCTCAGATTTGAATTTAACGGTTTTCTGCCATTTGAGCGGTGGAAAGTTGAGGCAGAAAATGAGAAAAATGAGAGCAAAAAAAGAGAGCAACGAAATGCAAAGAGAAACAAGAAAAAACGAGAATTTAAAAAAAGCAGCGACCTTCTGCTGATTTCTGTTTGCCTGGTATCTCAGATTTGAATTTAACGGTTTTCTGCCATTTGAGCGGTGGAAAGTTGAGGCAGAAAATGAGAAAAATGAGAGCAAAAAAAGAGAGCAACGAAATGCAAAGAGAAACAAGAAAAAAACGAGAATTTAAAAAAAGCAGCGACCTTCTGCTGATTTCTGTTTGCCTGGTATCTCAGATTTGAATTTAACGGTTTTCTGCCATTTGAGCGGTGGAAAGTTGAGGCAGAAAATGAGAAAAATGAGAGCAAAAAAAGAGAGCAACGAAATGCAAAGAGAAACAAGAAAAAACGAGAATTTAAAAAAAGCAGCGACCTTCTGCTGATTTCTGTTTGCCTGGTATCTCAGATTTGAATTTAACGGTTTTCTGCCATTTGAGCGGTGGAAAGTTGAGGCAGAAAATGAGAAAAATGAGAGCAAAAAAAAGAGAGAACAAGAAATGCAAAGAAACAAGAAAAAAAAACGAGAATTTAAAAAAAGCAGCGACCTTCTGCTGATTTCTGTTTGCCTGGTATCTCAGATTTGAATTTAACGGTTTTCTGCCATTTGAGCGGTGGAAAGTTGAGGCAGAAAATGAGAAAAATGAGAGCAAAAAAAGAGAGCAACGAAATGCAAAGAGAAACAAGAAAAAACGAGAATTTAAAAAAAGCAGCGACCTTCTGCTGATTTCTGTTTGCCTGGTATCTCAGATTTGAATTTAACGGTTTTCTGCCATTTGAGCGGTGGAAAGTTGAGGCAGAAAATGAGAAAAATGAGAGCAAAAAAAGAGAGCAACGAAATGCAAAGAGAAACAAGAAAAAACGAGAATTTAAAAAAAGCAGCGACCTTCTGCTGATTTCTGTTTGCCTGGTATCTCAGATTTGAATTTAACGGTTTTCTGCCATTTGAGCGGTGGAAAGTTGAGGCAGAAAATGAGAAAAATGAGAGCAAAAAAAGAGAGCAACGAAATGCAAAGAGAAACAAGAAAAAACGAGAATTTAAAAAAAGCAGCGACCTTCTGCTGATTTCTGTTTGCCTGGTATCTCAGATTTGAATTTAACGGTTTTCTGCCATTTGAGCGGTGGAAAGTTGAGGCAGAAAATGAGAAAAATGAGAGCAAAAAAAAGAGAGCAACGAAATGCAAAGAGAAACAAGAAAAAACGAGAATTTAAAAAAAGCAGCGACCTTCTGCTGATTTCTGTTTGCCTGGTATCTCAGATTTGAATTTAACGGTTTTCTGCCATTTGAGCGGTGGAAAGTTGAGGCAGAAAATGAGAAAAATGAGAGCAAAAAAAGAGAGCAACGAAATGCAAAGAGAAACAAGAAAAAACGAGAATTTAAAAAAAGCAGCGACCTTCTGCTGATTTCTGTTTGCCTGGTATCTCAGATTTGAATTTAACGGTTTTCTGCCATTTGAGCGGTGGAAAGTTGAGGCAGAAAATGAGAAAAATGAGAGCAAAAAAAGAGAGCAACGAAATGCAAAGAGAAACAAGAAAAAACGAGAATTTAAAAAAAGCAGCGACCTTCTGCTGATTTCTGTTTGCCTGGTATCTCAGATTTGAATTTAACGGTTTTCTGCCATTTGAGCGGTGGAAAGTTGAGGCAGAAAATGAGAAAAATGAGAGCAAAAAAAGAGAGCAACGAAATGCAAAGAGAAACAAGAAAAAACGAGAATTTAAAAAAAAGCAGCGACCTTCTGCTGATTTCTGTTTGCCTGGTATCTCAGATTTGAATTTAACGGTTTTCTGCCATTTGAGCGGTGGAAAGTTGAGGCAGAAAATGAGAAAAATGAGAGCAAAAAAAAGAGAGCAACGAAATGCAAAGAGAAACAAGAAAAAACGAGAATTTAAAAAAAGCAGCGACCTTCTGCTGATTTCTGTTTGCCTGGTATCTCAGATTTGAATTTAACGGTTTTCTGCCATTTGAGCGGTGGAAAGTTGAGGCAGAAAATGAGAAAAATGAGAGCAAAAAAAGAGAGCAACGAAATGCAAAGAGAAACAAGAAAAAACGAGAATTTAAAAAAAGCAGCGACCTTCTGCTGATTTCTGTTTGCCTGGTATCTCAGATTTGAATTTAACGGTTTTCTGCCATTTGAGCGGTGGAAAGTTGAGGCAGAAAATGAGAAAAATGAGAGCAAAAAAAAGAGAGCAACGAAATGCAAAGAGAAACAAGAAAAAACGAGAATTTAAAAAAAGCAGCGACCTTCTGCTGATTTCTGTTTGCCTGGTATCTCAGATTTGAATTTAACGGTTTTCTGCCATTTGAGCGGTGGAAAGTTGAGGCAGAAAATGAGAAAAATGAGAGCAAAAAAAGAGAGCAACGAAATGCAAAGAGAAACAAGAAAAAACGAGAATTTAAAAAAAAGCAGCGACCTTCTGCTGATTTCTGTTTGCCTGGTATCTCAGATTTGAATTTAACGGTTTTCTGCCATTTGAGCGGTGGAAAGTTGAGGCAGAAAATGAGAAAAATGAGAGCAAAAAAAGAGAGCAACGAAATGCAAAGAGAAACAAGAAAAAACGAGAATTTAAAAAAAGCAGCGACCTTCTGCTGATTTCTGTTTGCCTGGTATCTCAGATTTGAATTTAACGGTTTTCTGCCATTTGAGCGGTGGAAAGTTGAGGCAGAAAATGAGAAAAATGAGAGCAAAAAAAGAGAGAGCAACGAAATGCAAAGAGAAACAAGAAAAAACGAGAATTTAAAAAAAGCAGCGACCTTCTGCTGATTTCTGTTTGCCTGGTATCTCAGATTTGAATTTAACGGTTTTCTGCCATTTGAGCGGTGGAAAGTTGAGGCAGAAAATGAGAAAAATGAGAGCAAAAAAAAGAGAGCAACGAAATGCAAAGAGAAACAAGAAAAAACGAGAATTTAAAAAAAGCAGCGACCTTCTGCTGATTTCTGTTTGCCTGGTATCTCAGATTTGAATTTAACGGTTTTCTGCCATTTGAGCGGTGGAAAGTTGAGGCAGAAAATGAGAAAAATGAGAGCAAAAAAAGAGAGCAACGAAATGCAAAGAGAAACAAGAAAAAACGAGAATTTAAAAAAAGCAGCGACCTTCTGCTGATTTCTGTTTGCCTGGTATCTCAGATTTGAATTTAACGGTTTTCTGCCATTTGAGCGGTGGAAAGTTGAGGCAGAAAATGAGAAAAATGAGAGCAAAAAAAGAGAGCAACGAAATGCAAAGAGAAACAAGAAAAAACGAGAATTTAAAAAAAGCAGCGACCTTCTGCTGATTTCTGTTTGCCTGGTATCTCAGATTTGAATTTAACGGTTTTCTGCCATTTGAGCGGTGGAAAGTTGAGGCAGAAAATGAGAAAAATGAGAGCAAAAAAAGAGAGCAACGAAATGCAAAGAGAAACAAGAAAAAACGAGAATTTAAAAAAAGCAGCGACCTTCTGCTGATTTCTGTTTGCCTGGTATCTCAGATTTGAATTTAACGGTTTTCTGCCATTTGAGCGGTGGAAAGTTGAGGCAGAAAATGAGAAAAATGAGAGCAAAAAAAGAGAGCAACGAAATGCAAAGAGAAACAAGAAAAAACGAGAATTTAAAAAAAGCAGCGACCTTCTGCTGATTTCTGTTTGCCTGGTATCTCAGATTTGAATTTAACGGTTTTCTGCCATTTGAGCGGTGGAAAGTTGAGGCAGAAAATGAGAAAAATGAGAGCAAAAAAGAGAGCAACGAAATGCAAAGAGAAACAAGAAAAAACGAGAATTTAAAAAAAGCAGCGACCTTCTGCTGATTTCTGTTTGCCTGGTATCTCAGATTTGAATTTAACGGTTTTCTGCCATTTGAGCGGTGGAAAGTTGAGGCAGAAAATGAGAAAAATGAGAGCAAAAAAGAGAGCAACGAAATGCAAAGAGAAACAAGAAAAAACGAGAATTTAAAAAAAGCAGCGACCTTCTGCTGATTTCTGTTTGCCTGGTATCTCAGATTTGAATTTAACGGTTTTCTGCCATTTGAGCGGTGGAAAGTTGAGGCAGAAAATGAGAAAAATGAGAGACAAAAAAAGAGAGCAACGAAATGCAAAGAGAAACAAGAAAAAACGAGAATTTAAAAAAAGCAGCGACCTTCTGCTGATTTCTGTTTGCCTGGTATCTCAGATTTGAATTTAACGGTTTTCTGCCATTTGAGCGGTGGAAAGTTGAGGCAGAAAATGAGAAAAATGAGAGCAAAAAAAGAGAGCAACGAAATGCAAAGAGAAACAAGAAAAAACGAGAATTTAAAAAAAGCAGCGACCTTCTGCTGATTTCTGTTTGCCTGGTATCTCAGATTTGAATTTAACGGTTTTCTGCCATTTGAGCGGTGGAAAGTTGAGGCAGAAAATGAGAAAAATGAGAGCAAAAAAAGAGCAACGAAATGCAAAGAGAAACAAGAAAAACGAGAATTTAAAAAAAGCAGCGACCTTCTGCTGATTTCTGTTTGCCTGGTATCTCAGATTTGAATTTAACGGTTTTCTGCCATTTGAGCGGTGGAAAGTTGAGGCAGAAAATGAGAAAAATGAGAGCAAAAAAAAGAGAGCAACGAAATGCAAAGAGAAACAAGAAAAAACGAGAATTTAAAAAAAGCAGCGACCTTCTGCTGATTTCTGTTTGCCTGGTATCTCAGATTTGAATTTAACGGTTTTCTGCCATTTGAGCGGTGGAAAGTTGAGGCAGAAAATGAGAAAAATGAGAGCAAAAAAAGAGAGCAACGAAATGCAAAGAGAAACAAGAAAAAACGAGAATTTAAAAAAAGCAGCGACCTTCTGCTGATTTCTGTTTGCCTGGTATCTCAGATTTGAATTTAACGGTTTTCTGCCATTTGAGCGGTGGAAAGTTGAGGCAGAAAATGAGAAAAATGAGAGCAAAAAAAAGAGAGCAACGAAATGCAAAGAGAAACAAGAAAAAACGAGAATTTAAAAAAAGCAGCGACCTTCTGCTGATTTCTGTTTGCCTGGTATCTCAGATTTGAATTTAACGGTTTTCTGCCATTTGAGCGGTGGAAAGTTGAGGCAGAAAATGAGAAAAATGAGAGCAAAAAAAGAGAGCAACGAAATGCAAAGAGAAACAAGAAAAAACGAGAATTTAAAAAAAGCAGCGACCTTCTGCTGATTTCTGTTTGCCTGGTATCTCAGATTTGAATTTAACGGTTTTCTGCCATTTGAGCGGTGGAAAGTTGAGGCAGAAAATGAGAAAAATGAGAGCAAAAAAAGAGAGCAACGAAATGCAAAGAGAAACAAGAAAAAACGAGAATTTAAAAAAAAGCAGCGACCTTCTGCTGATTTCTGTTTGCCTGGTATCTCAGATTTGAATTTAACGGTTTTCTGCCATTTGAGCGGTGGAAAGTTGAGGCAGAAAATGAGAAAAATGAGAGCAAAAAAAGAGAGCAACGAAATGCAAAGAGAAACAAGAAAAAACGAGAATTTAAAAAAAGCAGCGACCTTCTGCTGATTTCTGTTTGCCTGGTATCTCAGATTTGAATTTAACGGTTTTCTGCCATTTGAGCGGTGGAAAGTTGAGGCAGAAAATGAGAAAAATGAGAGCAAAAAAGAGAGCAACGAAATGCAAAGAGAAACAAGAAAAAACGAGAATTTAAAAAAAGCAGCGACCTTCTGCTGATTTCTGTTTGCCTGGTATCTCAGATTTGAATTTAACGGTTTTCTGCCATTTGAGCGGTGGAAAGTTGAGGCAGAAAATGAGAAAAATGAGAGCAAAAAAAGAGAGCAACGAAATGCAAAGAGAAACAAGAAAAAACGAGAATTTAAAAAAAGCAGCGACCTTCTGCTGATTTCTGTTTGCCTGGTATCTCAGATTTGAATTTAACGGTTTTCTGCCATTTGAGCGGTGGAAAGTTGAGGCAGAAAATGAGAAAAATGAGAGCAAAAAAAGAGAGCAACGAAATGCAAAGAGAAACAAGAAAAAACGAGAATTTAAAAAAAGCAGCGACCTTCTGCTGATTTCTGTTTGCCTGGTATCTCAGATTTGAATTTAACGGTTTTCTGCCATTTGAGCGGTGGAAAGTTGAGGCAGAAAATGAGAAAAATGAGAGCAAAAAAAGAGAGCAACGAAATGCAAAGAGAAACAAGAAAAAACGAGAATTTAAAAAAAAGCAGCGACCTTCTGCTGATTTCTGTTTGCCTGGTATCTCAGATTTGAATTTAACGGTTTTCTGCCATTTGAGCGGTGGAAAGTTGAGGCAGAAAATGAGAAAAATGAGAGCAAAAAAGAGAGCAACGAAATGCAAAGAGAAACAAGAAAAAACGAGAATTTAAAAAAAGCAGCGACCTTCTGCTGATTTCTGTTTGCCTGGTATCTCAGATTTGAATTTAACGGTTTTCTGCCATTTGAGCGGTGGAAAGTTGAGGCAGAAAATGAGAAAAATGAGAGCAAAAAAAGAGAGCAACGAAATGCAAAGAGAAACAAGAAAAAAACGAGAATTTAAAAAAAGCAGCGACCTTCTGCTGATTTCTGTTTGCCTGGTATCTCAGATTTGAATTTAACGGTTTTCTGCCATTTGAGCGGTGGAAAGTTGAGGCAGAAAATGAGAAAAATGAGAGCAAAAAGAGAGCAACGAAATGCAAAGAGAAACAAGAAAAAACGAGAATTTAAAAAAAGCAGCGACCTTCTGCTGATTTCTGTTTGCCTGGTATCTCAGATTTGAATTTAACGGTTTTCTGCCATTTGAGCGGTGGAAAGTTGAGGCAGAAAATGAGAAAAATGAGAGCAAAAAAAGAGAGCAACGAAATGCAAAGAGAAACAAGAAAAAACGAGAATTTAAAAAAAGCAGCGACCTTCTGCTGATTTCTGTTTGCCTGGTATCTCAGATTTGAATTTAACGGTTTTCTGCCATTTGAGCGGTGGAAAGTTGAGGCAGAAAATGAGAAAAATGAGAGCAAAAAAAGAGAGCAACGAAATGCAAAGAGAAACAAGAAAAAACGAGAATTTAAAAAAAGCAGCGACCTTCTGCTGATTTCTGTTTGCCTGGTATCTCAGATTTGAATTTAACGGTTTTCTGCCATTTGAGCGGTGGAAAGTTGAGGCAGAAAATGAGAAAAATGAGAGCAAAAAAAGAGAGCAACGAAATGCAAAGAGAAACAAGAAAAAACGAGAATTTAAAAAAAGCAGCGACCTTCTGCTGATTTCTGTTTGCCTGGTATCTCAGATTTGAATTTAACGGTTTTCTGCCATTTGAGCGGTGGAAAGTTGAGGCAGAAAATGAGAAAAATGAGAGCAAAAAAAGAGAGCAACGAAATGCAAAGAGAAACAAGAAAAAACGAGAATTTAAAAAAAGCAGCGACCTTCTGCTGATTTCTGTTTGCCTGGTATCTCAGATTTGAATTTAACGGTTTTCTGCCATTTGAGCGGTGGAAAGTTGAGGCAGAAAATGAGAAAAATGAGAGCAAAAAAGAGAGCAACGAAATGCAAAGAGAAACAAGAAAAAACGAGAATTTAAAAAAAGCAGCGACCTTCTGCTGATTTCTGTTTGCCTGGTATCTCAGATTTGAATTTAACGGTTTTCTGCCATTTGAGCGGTGGAAAGTTGAGGCAGAAAATGAGAAAAATGAGAGCAAAAAAAAGAGAGCAACGAAATGCAAAGAGAAACAAGAAAAAACGAGAATTTAAAAAAGCAGCGACCTTCTGCTGATTTCTGTTTGCCTGGTATCTCAGATTTGAATTTAACGGTTTTCTGCCATTTGAGCGGTGGAAAGTTGAGGCAGAAAATGAGAAAAATGAGAGCAAAAAAAGAGAGCAACGAAATGCAAAGAGAAACAAGAAAAAACGAGAATTTAAAAAAAAAAGCAGCGACCTTCTGCTGATTTCTGTTTGCCTGGTATCTCAGATTTGAATTTAACGGTTTTCTGCCATTTGAGCGGTGGAAAGTTGAGGCAGAAAATGAGAAAAATGAGAGCAAAAAAAGAGAGCAACGAAATGCAAAGAGAAACAAGAAAAAACGAGAATTTAAAAAAAGCAGCGACCTTCTGCTGATTTCTGTTTGCCTGGTATCTCAGATTTGAATTTAACGGTTTTCTGCCATTTGAGCGGTGGAAAGTTGAGGCAGAAAATGAGAAAAATGAGAGCAAAAAAAGAGAGCAACGAAATGCAAAGAGAAACAAGAAAAAACGAGAATTTAAAAAAAGCAGCGACCTTCTGCTGATTTCTGTTTGCCTGGTATCTCAGATTTGAATTTAACGGTTTTCTGCCATTTGAGCGGTGGAAAGTTGAGGCAGAAAATGAGAAAAATGAGAGCAAAAAAAGAGAGCAACGAAATGCAAAGAGAAACAAGAAAAAACGAGAATTTAAAAAAAGCAGCGACCTTCTGCTGATTTCTGTTTGCCTGGTATCTCAGATTTGAATTTAACGGTTTTCTGCCATTTGAGCGGTGGAAAGTTGAGGCAGAAAATGAGAAAAATGAGAGCAAAAAAAGAGAGCAACGAAATGCAAAGAGAAACAAGAAAAAACGAGAATTTAAAAAAAGCAGCGACCTTCTGCTGATTTCTGTTTGCCTGGTATCTCAGATTTGAATTTAACGGTTTTCTGCCATTTGAGCGGTGGAAAGTTGAGGCAGAAAATGAGAAAAATGAGAGCAAAAAAAGAGAGCAACGAAATGCAAAGAGAAACAAGAAAAAACGAGAATTTAAAAAAAGCAGCGACCTTCTGCTGATTTCTGTTTGCCTGGTATCTCAGATTTGAATTTAACGGTTTTCTGCCATTTGAGCGGTGGAAAGTTGAGGCAGAAAATGAGAAAAATGAGAGCAAAAAAAGAGAGCAACGAAATGCAAAGAGAAACAAGAAAAAACGAGAATTTAAAAAAAGCAGCGACCTTCTGCTGATTTCTGTTTGCCTGGTATCTCAGATTTGAATTTAACGGTTTTCTGCCATTTGAGCGGTGGAAAGTTGAGGCAGAAAATGAGAAAAATGAGAGCAAAAAAAGAGAGCAACGAAATGCAAAGAGAAACAAGAAAAAACGAGAATTTAAAAAAAGCAGCGACCTTCTGCTGATTTCTGTTTGCCTGGTATCTCAGATTTGAATTTAACGGTTTTCTGCCATTTGAGCGGTGGAAAGTTGAGGCAGAAAATGAGAAAAATGAGAGCAAAAAAAGAGAGCAACGAAATGCAAAGAGAAACAAGAAAAAACGAGAATTTAAAAAAAGCAGCGACCTTCTGCTGATTTCTGTTTGCCTGGTATCTCAGATTTGAATTTAACGGTTTTCTGCCATTTGAGCGGTGGAAAGTTGAGGCAGAAAATGAGAAAAATGAGAGCAAAAAAAGAGAGCAACGAAATGCAAAGAGAAACAAGAAAAACGAGAATTTAAAAAAAGCAGCGACCTTCTGCTGATTTCTGTTTGCCTGGTATCTCAGATTTGAATTTAACGGTTTTCTGCCATTTGAGCGGTGGAAAGTTGAGGCAGAAAATGAGAAAAATGAGAGCAAAAAAAGAGAGCAACGAAATGCAAAGAGAAACAAGAAAAAACGAGAATTTAAAAAAAAGCAGCGACCTTCTGCTGATTTCTGTTTGCCTGGTATCTCAGATTTGAATTAACGGTTTTCTGCCATTTGAGCGGTGGAAAGTTGAGGCAGAAAATGAGAAAAATGAGAGCAAAAAGAGAGCAACGAAATGCAAAGAGAAACAAGAAAAAACGAGAATTTAAAAAAAGCAGCGACCTTCTGCTGATTTCTGTTTGCCTGGTATCTCAGATTTGAATTTAACGGTTTTCTGCCATTTGAGCGGTGGAAAGTTGAGGCAGAAAATGAGAAAAATGAGAGCAAAAAAAGAGAGCAACGAAATGCAAAGAGAAACAAGAAAAAACGAGAATTTAAAAAAAGCAGCGACCTTCTGCTGATTTCTGTTTGCCTGGTATCTCAGATTTGAATTTAACGGTTTTCTGCCATTTGAGCGGTGGAAAGTTGAGGCAGAAAATGAGAAAAATGAGAGCAAAAAAAGAGAGCAACGAAATGCAAAGAGAAACAAGAAAAAACGAGAATTTAAAAAAAGCAGCGACCTTCTGCTGATTTCTGTTTGCCTGGTATCTCAGATTTGAATTTAACGGTTTTCTGCCATTTGAGCGGTGGAAAGTTGAGGCAGAAAATGAGAAAAATGAGAGCAAAAAAGAGAGCAACGAAATGCAAAGAGAAACAAGAAAAAACGAGAATTTAAAAAAAGCAGCGACCTTCTGCTGATTTCTGTTTGCCTGGTATCTCAGATTTGAATTTAACGGTTTTCTGCCATTTGAGCGGTGGAAAGTTGAGGCAGAAAATGAGAAAAATGAGAGCAAAAAAAAAGAGCAACGAAATGCAAAGAGAAACAAGAAAAACGAGAATTTAAAAAAAGCAGCGACCTTCTGCTGATTTCTGTTTGCCTGGTATCTCAGATTTGAATTTAACGGTTTTCTGCCATTTGAGCGGTGGAAAGTTGAGGCAGAAAATGAGAAAAATGAGAGCAAAAAAGAGAGCAACGAAATGCAAAGAGAAACAAGAAAAAACGAGAATTTAAAAAAAAAGCAGCGACCTTCTGCTGATTTCTGTTTGCCTGGTATCTCAGATTTGAATTTAACGGTTTTCTGCCATTTGAGCGGTGGAAAGTTGAGGCAGAAAATGAGAAAAATGAGAGCAAAAAAGAGAGCAACGAAATGCAAAGAGAAACAAGAAAAAACGAGAATTTAAAAAAAGCAGCGACCTTCTGCTGATTTCTGTTTGCCTGGTATCTCAGATTTGAATTTAACGGTTTTCTGCCATTTGAGCGGTGGAAAGTTGAGGCAGAAAATGAGAAAAATGAGAGCAAAAAAGAGAGCAACGAAATGCAAAGAGAAACAAGAAAAAACGAGAATTTAAAAAAAGCAGCGACCTTCTGCTGATTTCTGTTTGCCTGGTATCTCAGATTTGAATTTAACGGTTTTCTGCCATTTGAGCGGTGGAAAGTTGAGGCAGAAAATGAGAAAAATGAGAGCAAAAAAAGAGAGCAACGAAATGCAAAGAGAAACAAGAAAAAACGAGAATTTAAAAAAGCAGCGACCTTCTGCTGATTTCTGTTTGCCTGGTATCTCAGATTTGAATTTAACGGTTTTCTGCCATTTGAGCGGTGGAAAGTTGAGGCAGAAAATGAGAAAAATGAGAGCAAAAAAAGAGAGCAACGAAATGCAAAGAGAAACAAGAAAAACGAGAATTTAAAAAAGCAGCGACCTTCTGCTGATTTCTGTTTGCCTGGTATCTCAGATTTGAATTTAACGGTTTTCTGCCATTTGAGCGGTGGAAAGTTGAGGCAGAAAATGAGAAAAATGAGAGCAAAAAAAGAGAGCAACGAAATGCAAAGAGAAACAAGAAAAAACGAGAATTTAAAAAAAGCAGCGACCTTCTGCTGATTTCTGTTTGCCTGGTATCTCAGATTTGAATTTAACGGTTTTCTGCCATTTGAGCGGTGGAAAGTTGAGGCAGAAAATGAGAAAAATGAGAGCAAAAAAGAGAGCAACGAAATGCAAAGAGAAACAAGAAAAAACGAGAATTTAAAAAAAGCAGCGACCTTCTGCTGATTTCTGTTTGCCTGGTATCTCAGATTTGAATTTAACGGTTTTCTGCCATTTGAGCGGTGGAAAGTTGAGGCAGAAAATGAGAAAAATGAGAGCAAAAAAAGAGAGCAACGAAATGCAAAGAGAAACAAGAAAAAACGAGAATTTAAAAAAAGCAGCGACCTTCTGCTGATTTCTGTTTGCCTGGTATCTCAGATTTGAATTTAACGGTTTTCTGCCATTTGAGCGGTGGAAAGTTGAGGCAGAAAATGAGAAAAATGAGAGCAAAAAAGAGAGCAACGAAATGCAAAGAGAAACAAGAAAAAACGAGAATTTAAAAAAGAGCAGCGACCTTCTGCTGATTTCTGTTTGCCTGGTATCTCAGATTTGAATTTAACGGTTTTCTGCCATTTGAGCGGTGGAAAGTTGAGGCAGAAAATGAGAAAAATGAGAGCAAAAAAAGAGAGCAACGAAATGCAAAGAGAAACAAGAAAAAACGAGAATTTAAAAAAAGCAGCGACCTTCTGCTGATTTCTGTTTGCCTGGTATCTCAGATTTGAATTTAACGGTTTTCTGCCATTTGAGCGGTGGAAAGTTGAGGCAGAAAATGAGAAAAATGAGAGCAAAAAAGAGAGCAACGAAATGCAAAGAGAAACAAGAAAAAACGAGAATTTAAAAAAAGCAGCGACCTTCTGCTGATTTCTGTTTGCCTGGTATCTCAGATTTGAATTTAACGGTTTTCTGCCATTTGAGCGGTGGAAAGTTGAGGCAGAAAATGAGAAAAATGAGAGCAAAAAAGAGAGCAACGAAATGCAAAGAGAAACAAGAAAAAACGAGAATTTAAAAAAAGCAGCGACCTTCTGCTGATTTCTGTTTGCCTGGTATCTCAGATTTGAATTTAACGGTTTTCTGCCATTTGAGCGGTGGAAAGTTGAGGCAGAAAATGAGAAAAATGAGAGCAAAAAAAGAGAGCAACGAAATGCAAAGAGAAACAAGAAAAAACGAGAATTTAAAAAAAGCAGCGACCTTCTGCTGATTTCTGTTTGCCTGGTATCTCAGATTTGAATTTAACGGTTTTCTGCCATTTGAGCGGTGGAAAGTTGAGGCAGAAAATGAGAAAAATGAGAGCAAAAAAAGAGAGCAACGAAATGCAAAGAGAAACAAGAAAAAACGAGAATTTAAAAAAAGCAGCGACCTTCTGCTGATTTCTGTTTGCCTGGTATCTCAGATTTGAATTTAACGGTTTTCTGCCATTTGAGCGGTGGAAAGTTGAGGCAGAAAATGAGAAAAATGAGAGCAAAAAAGAGAGCAACGAAATGCAAAGAGAAACAAGAAAAAACGAGAATTTAAAAAAGCAGCGACCTTCTGCTGATTTCTGTTTGCCTGGTATCTCAGATTTGAATTTAACGGTTTTCTGCCATTTGAGCGGTGGAAAGTTGAGGCAGAAAATGAGAAAAATGAGAGCAAAAAAAGAGAGCAACGAAATGCAAAGAGAAACAAGAAAAAACGAGAATTTAAAAAAAGCAGCGACCTTCTGCTGATTTCTGTTTGCCTGGTATCTCAGATTTGAATTTAACGGTTTTCTGCCATTTGAGCGGTGGAAAGTTGAGGCAGAAAATGAGAAAAATGAGAGCAAAAAAAGAGAGCAACGAAATGCAAAGAGAAACAAGAAAAAACGAGAATTTAAAAAAAGCAGCGACCTTCTGCTGATTTCTGTTTGCCTGGTATCTCAGATTTGAATTTAACGGTTTTCTGCCATTTGAGCGGTGGAAAGTTGAGGCAGAAAATGAGAAAAATGAGAGCAAAAAAGAGAGCAACGAAATGCAAAGAGAAACAAGAAAAACGAGAATTTAAAAAAAGCAGCGACCTTCTGCTGATTTCTGTTTGCCTGGTATCTCAGATTTGAATTTAACGGTTTTCTGCCATTTGAGCGGTGGAAAGTTGAGGCAGAAAATGAGAAAAATGAGAGCAAAAAAAGAGAGCAACGAAATGCAAAGAGAAACAAGAAAAAACGAGAATTTAAAAAAAGCAGCGACCTTCTGCTGATTTCTGTTTGCCTGGTATCTCAGATTTGAATTTAACGGTTTTCTGCCATTTGAGCGGTGGAAAGTTGAGGCAGAAAATGAGAAAAATGAGAGCAAAAAAGAGAGCAACGAAATGCAAAGAGAAACAAGAAAAAACGAGAATTTAAAAAAGCAGCGACCTTCTGCTGATTTCTGTTTGCCTGGTATCTCAGATTTGAATTTAACGGTTTTCTGCCATTTGAGCGGTGGAAAGTTGAGGCAGAAAATGAGAAAAATGAGAGCAAAAAAAAAGAGCAACGAAATGCAAAGAGAAACAAGAAAAACGAGAATTTAAAAAAAAAGCAGCGACCTTCTGCTGATTTCTGTTTGCCTGGTATCTCAGATTTGAATTTAACGGTTTTCTGCCATTTGAGCGGTGGAAAGTTGAGGCAGAAAATGAGAAAAATGAGAGCAAAAAAGAGAGCAACGAAATGCAAAGAGAAACAAGAAAAAACGAGAATTTAAAAAAAGCAGCGACCTTCTGCTGATTTCTGTTTGCCTGGTATCTCAGATTTGAATTTAACGGTTTTCTGCCATTTGAGCGGTGGAAAGTTGAGGCAGAAAATGAGAAAAATGAGAGCAAAAAAAGAGAGCAACGAAATGCAAAGAGAAACAAGAAAAAACGAGAATTTAAAAAAAGCAGCGACCTTCTGCTGATTTCTGTTTGCCTGGTATCTCAGATTTGAATTTAACGGTTTTCTGCCATTTGAGCGGTGGAAAGTTGAGGCAGAAAATGAGAAAAATGAGAGCAAAAAAAGAGAGCAACGAAATGCAAAGAGAAACGAGAATTTAAAAAAAGCAGCGACCTTCTGCTGATTTCTGTTTGCCTGGTATCTCAGATTTGAATTTAACGGTTTTCTGCCATTTGAGCGGTGGAAAGTTGAGGCAGAAAATGAGAAAAATGAGAGCAAAAAAAGAGAGCAACGAAATGCAAAGAGAAACGAGAATTTAAAAAAAGCAGCGACCTTCTGCTGATTTCTGTTTGCCTGGTATCTCAGATTTGAATTTAACGGTTTTCTGCCATTTGAGCGGTGGAAAGTTGAGGCAGAAAATGAGAAAAATGAGAGCAAAAAAAGAGCAACGAAATGCAAAGAGAAACAAGAAAAAACGAGAATTTAAAAAAGCAGCGACCTTCTGCTGATTTCTGTTTGCCTGGTATCTCAGATTTGAATTTAACGGTTTTCTGCCATTTGAGCGGTGGAAAGTTGAGGCAGAAAATGAGAAAAATGAGAGCAAAAAAAGAGAGCAACGAAATGCAAAGAGAAACAAGAAAAAACGAGAATTTAAAAAAACAGCGACCTTCTGCTGATTTCTGTTTGCCTGGTATCTCAGATTTGAATTTAACGGTTTTCTGCCATTTGAGCGGTGGAAAGTTGAGGCAGAAAATGAGAAAAATGAGAGCAAAAAAAGAGAGCAACGAAATGCAAAGAGAAACAAGAAAAAACGAGAATTTAAAAAAAAGCAGCGACCTTCTGCTGATTTCTGTTTGCCTGGTATCTCAGATTTGAATTTAACGGTTTTCTGCCATTTGAGCGGTGGAAAGTTGAGGCAGAAAATGAAAAAAATGAGAGCAAAAAAGAGAGCAACGAAATGCAAAGAGAAACAAGAAAAAACGAGAATTTAAAAAAGCAGCGACCTTCTGCTGATTTCTGTTTGCCTGGTATCTCAGATTTGAATTTAACGGTTTTCTGCCATTTGAGCGGTGGAAAGTTGAGGCAGAAAATGAGAAAAATGAGAGCAAAAAAGAGAGCAACGAAATGCAAAGAGAAACAAGAAAAACGAGAATTTAAAAAAAGCAGCGACCTTCTGCTGATTTCTGTTTGCCTGGTATCTCAGATTTGAATTTAACGGTTTTCTGCCATTTGAGCGGTGGAAAGTTGAGGCAGAAAATGAGAAAAATGAGAGCAAAAAAAGAGAGCAACGAAATGCAAAGAGAAACAAGAAAAAACGAGAATTTAAAAAAGCAGCGACCTTCTGCTGATTTCTGTTTGCCTGGTATCTCAGATTTGAATTTAACGGTTTTCTGCCATTTGAGCGGTGGAAAGTTGAGGCAGAAAATGAGAAAAATGAGAGCAAAAAAAGAGAGCAACGAAATGCAAAGAGAAACAAGAAAAAACGAGAATTTAAAAAAAGCAGCGACCTTCTGCTGATTTCTGTTTGCCTGGTATCTCAGATTTGAATTTAACGGTTTTCTGCCATTTGAGCGGTGGAAAGTTGAGGCAGAAAATGAGAAAAATGAGAGCAAAAAAAGAGAGCAACGAAATGCAAAGAGAAACAAGAAAAAACGAGAATTTAAAAAAAGCAGCGACCTTCTGCTGATTTCTGTTTGCCTGGTATCTCAGATTTGAATTTAACGGTTTTCTGCCATTTGAGCGGTGGAAAGTTGAGGCAGAAAATGAGAAAATGAGAGCAAAAAAGAGAGCAACGAAATGCAAAGAGAAACAAGAAAAAACGAGAATTTAAAAAAAGCAGCGACCTTCTGCTGATTTCTGTTTGCCTGGTATCTCAGATTTGAATTTAACGGTTTTCTGCCATTTGAGCGGTGGAAAGTTGAGGCAGAAAATGAGAAAAATGAGAGCAAAAAAAGAGAGCAACGAAATGCAAAGAGAAACAAGAAAAACGAGAATTTAAAAAAAGCAGCGACCTTCTGCTGATTTCTGTTTGCCTGGTATCTCAGATTTGAATTTAACGGTTTTCTGCCATTTGAGCGGTGGAAAGTTGAGGCAGAAAATGAGAAAAATGAGAGCAAAAAAAGAGAGCAACGAAATGCAAAGAGAAACAAGAAAAAAACGAGAATTTAAAAAAAGCAGCGACCTTCTGCTGATTTCTGTTTGCCTGGTATCTCAGATTTGAATTTAACGGTTTTCTGCCATTTGAGCGGTGGAAAGTTGAGGCAGAAAATGAGAAAAATGAGAGCAAAAAAGAGAGCAACGAAATGCAAAGAGAAACAAGAAAAAACGAGAATTTAAAAAAAGCAGCGACCTTCTGCTGATTTCTGTTTGCCTGGTATCTCAGATTTGAATTTAACGGTTTTCTGCCATTTGAGCGGTGGAAAGTTGAGGCAGAAAATGAGAAAAATGAGAGCAAAAAAGAGAGCAACGAAATGCAAAGAGAAACAAGAAAAACGAGAATTTAAAAAAAGCAGCGACCTTCTGCTGATTTCTGTTTGCCTGGTATCTCAGATTTGAATTTAACGGTTTTCTGCCATTTGAGCGGTGGAAAGTTGAGGCAGAAAATGAGAAAAATGAGAGCAAAAAAGAGAGCAACGAAATGCAAAGAGAAACAAGAAAAACGAGAATTTAAAAAAAAGCAGCGACCTTCTGCTGATTTCTGTTTGCCTGGTATCTCAGATTTGAATTTAACGGTTTTCTGCCATTTGAGCGGTGGAAAGTTGAGGCAGAAAATGAGAAAAATGAGAGCAAAAAAGAGAGCAACGAAATGCAAAGAGAAACAAGAAAAACGAGAATTTAAAAAAGCAGCGACCTTCTGCTGATTTCTGTTTGCCTGGTATCTCAGATTTGAATTTAACGGTTTTCTGCCATTTGAGCGGTGGAAAGTTGAGGCAGAAAATGAGAAAAATGAGAGCAAAAAAGAGAGCAACGAAATGCAAAGAGAAACAAGAAAAAACGAGAATTTAAAAAAAGCAGCGACCTTCTGCTGATTTCTGTTTGCCTGGTATCTCAGATTTGAATTTAACGGTTTTCTGCCATTTGAGCGGTGGAAAGTTGAGGCAGAAAATGAGAAAAATGAGAGCAAAAAAGAGAGCAACGAAATGCAAAGAGAAACAAGAAAAACGAGAATTTAAAAAAAGCAGCGACCTTCTGCTGATTTCTGTTTGCCTGGTATCTCAGATTTGAATTTAACGGTTTTCTGCCATTTGAGCGGTGGAAAGTTGAGGCAGAAAATGAGAAAAATGAGAGCAAAAAAAGAGAGCAACGAAATGCAAAGAGAAACAAGAAAAAACGAGAATTTAAAAAAGCAGCGACCTTCTGCTGATTTCTGTTTGCCTGGTATCTCAGATTTGAATTTAACGGTTTTCTGCCATTTGAGCGGTGGAAAGTTGAGGCAGAAAATGAGAAAAATGAGAGCAAAAAAGAGAGCAACGAAATGCAAAGAGAAACAAGAAAAAACGAGAATTTAAAAAAGCAGCGACCTTCTGCTGATTTCTGTTTGCCTGGTATCTCAGATTTGAATTTAACGGTTTTCTGCCATTTGAGCGGTGGAAAGTTGAGGCAGAAAATGAGAAAAATGAGAGCAAAAAAAGAGAGCAACGAAATGCAAAGAGAAACAAGAAAAACGAGAATTTAAAAAAAGCAGCGACCTTCTGCTGATTTCTGTTTGCCTGGTATCTCAGATTTGAATTTAACGGTTTTCTGCCATTTGAGCGGTGGAAAGTTGAGGCAGAAAATGAGAAAAATGAGAGCAAAAAAGAGAGCAACGAAATGCAAAGAGAAACAAGAAAAAACGAGAATTTAAAAAAAGCAGCGACCTTCTGCTGATTTCTGTTTGCCTGGTATCTCAGATTTGAATTTAACGGTTTTCTGCCATTTGAGCGGTGGAAAGTTGAGGCAGAAAATGAGAAAAATGAGAGCAAAAAAGAGAGCAACGAAATGCAAAGAGAAACAAGAAAAACGAGAATTTAAAAAAAGCAGCGACCTTCTGCTGATTTCTGTTTGCCTGGTATCTCAGATTTGAATTTAACGGTTTTCTGCCATTTGAGCGGTGGAAAGTTGAGGCAGAAAATGAGAGCAAAAAAAGAGAGCAACGAAATGCAAAGAGAAACAAGAAAAAACGAGAATTTAAAAAAGCAGCGACCTTCTGCTGATTTCTGTTTGCCTGGTATCTCAGATTTGAATTTAACGGTTTTCTGCCATTTGAGCGGTGGAAAGTTGAGGCAGAAAATGAGAGCAAAAAAAGAGAGCAACGAAATGCAAAGAGAAACAAGAAAAAACGAGAATTTAAAAAAGCAGCGACCTTCTGCTGATTTCTGTTTGCCTGGTATCTCAGATTTGAATTTAACGGTTTTCTGCCATTTGAGCGGTGGAAAGTTGAGGCAGAAAATGAGAAAAATGAGAGCAAAAAAAGAGAGCAACGAAATGCAAAGAGAAACAAGAAAAAACGAGAATTTAAAAAAAGCAGCGACCTTCTGCTGATTTCTGTTTGCCTGGTATCTCAGATTTGAATTTAACGGTTTTCTGCCATTTGAGCGGTGGAAAGTTGAGGCAGAAAATGAGAAAATGAGAGCAAAAAAGAGAGCAACGAAATGCAAAGAGAAACAAGAAAAACGAGAATTTAAAAAAAGCAGCGACCTTCTGCTGATTTCTGTTTGCCTGGTATCTCAGATTTGAATTTAACGGTTTTCTGCCATTTGAGCGGTGGAAAGTTGAGGCAGAAAATGAGAAAAATGAGAGCAAAAAAGAGAGCAACGAAATGCAAAGAGAAACAAGAAAAAACGAGAATTTAAAAAAGCAGCGACCTTCTGCTGATTTCTGTTTGCCTGGTATCTCAGATTTGAATTTAACGGTTTTCTGCCATTTGAGCGGTGGAAAGTTGAGGCAGAAAATGAGAAAAATGAGAGCAAAAAAAGAAGAGAGCAACGAAATGCAAAGAGAAACAAGAAAAACGAGAATTTAAAAAAGCAGCGACCTTCTGCTGATTTCTGTTTGCCTGGTATCTCAGATTTGAATTTAACGGTTTTCTGCCATTTGAGCGGTGGAAAGTTGAGGCAGAAAATGAGAAAATGAGAGCAAAAAAAGAGAGCAACGAAATGCAAAGAGAAACAAGAAAAAAACGAGAATTTAAAAAAAGCAGCGACCTTCTGCTGATTTCTGTTTGCCTGGTATCTCAGATTTGAATTTAACGGTTTTCTGCCATTTGAGCGGTGGAAAGTTGAGGCAGAAAATGAGAAAATGAGAGCAAAAAAGAGAGCAACGAAATGCAAAGAGAAACAAGAAAAAACGAGAATTTAAAAAAAGCAGCGACCTTCTGCTGATTTCTGTTTGCCTGGTATCTCAGATTTGAATTTAACGGTTTTCTGCCATTTGAGCGGTGGAAAGTTGAGGCAGAAAATGAGAAAAATGAGAGCAAAAAAGAGAGCAACGAAATGCAAAGAGAAACAAGAAAAACGAGAATTTAAAAAAGCAGCGACCTTCTGCTGATTTCTGTTTGCCTGGTATCTCAGATTTGAATTTAACGGTTTTCTGCCATTTGAGCGGTGGAAAGTTGAGGCAGAAAATGAGAAAAATGAGAGCAAAAAAGAGAGCAACGAAATGCAAAGAGAAACAAGAAAAAACGAGAATTTAAAAAAGCAGCGACCTTCTGCTGATTTCTGTTTGCCTGGTATCTCAGATTTGAATTTAACGGTTTTCTGCCATTTGAGCGGTGGAAAGTTGAGGCAGAAAATGAGAAAATGAGAGCAAAAAAGAGAGCAACGAAATGCAAAGAGAAACAAGAAAAAACGAGAATTTAAAAAAGCAGCGACCTTCTGCTGATTTCTGTTTGCCTGGTATCTCAGATTTGAATTTAACGGTTTTCTGCCATTTGAGCGGTGGAAAGTTGAGGCAGAAAATGAGAAAATGAGAGCAAAAAAGAGAGCAACGAAATGCAAAGAGAAACAAGAAAAACGAGAATTTAAAAAAAAGCAGCGACCTTCTGCTGATTTCTGTTTGCCTGGTATCTCAGATTTGACTTTAACGGTTTTCTGCCATTTGAGCGGTGGAAAGTTGAGGCAGAAAATGAGAAAATGAGAGCAAAAAAGAGAGCAACGAAATGCAAAGAGAAACAAGAAAAACGAGAATTTAAAAAAAGCAGCGACCTTCTGCTGATTTCTGTTTGCCTGGTATCTCAGATTTGAATTTAACGGTTTTCTGCCATTTGAGCGGTGGAAAGTTGAGGCAGAAAATGAGAAAATGAGAGCAAAAAAGAGAGCAACGAAATGCAAAGAGAAACAAGAAAAACGAGAATTTAAAAAAAGCAGCGACCTTCTGCTGATTTCTGTTTGCCTGGTATCTCAGATTTGAATTTAACGGTTTTCTGCCATTTGAGCGGTGGAAAGTTGAGGCAGAAAATGAGAAAAATGAGAGCAAAAAAGAGAGCAACGAAATGCAAAGAGAAACAAGAAAAACGAGAATTTAAAAAAAGCAGCGACCTTCTGCTGATTTCTGTTTGCCTGGTATCTCAGATTTGAATTTAACGGTTTTCTGCCATTTGAGCGGTGGAAAGTTGAGGCAGAAAATGAGAAAAATGAGAGCAAAAAAGAGAGCAACGAAATGCAAAGAGAAACAAGAAAAACGAGAATTTAAAAAAAAGCAGCGACCTTCTGCTGATTTCTGTTTGCCTGGTATCTCAGATTTGAATTTAACGGTTTTCTGCCATTTGAGCGGTGGAAAGTTGAGGCAGAAAATGAGAAAATGAGAGCAAAAAAGAGAGCAACGAAATGCAAAGAGAAACAAGAAAAAACGAGAATTTAAAAAAAGCAGCGACCTTCTGCTGATTTCTGTTTGCCTGGTATCTCAGATTTGAATTTAACGGTTTTCTGCCATTTGAGCGGTGGAAAGTTGAGGCAGAAAATGAGAAAAATAGAGAAAAAAAAAAAAAAAAAAACGAGAATTTAAAAAAAAGCAAAAAAGAGAGCAACGAAATGCAAAGAGAAACAAGAAAAACGAGAATTTAAAAAAGCAGCGACCTTCTGCTGATTTCTGTTTGCCTGGTATCTCAGATTTGAATTTAACGGTTTTCTGCCATTTGAGCGGTGGAAAGTTGAGGCAGAAAATGAGAAAAATGAGAGCAAAAAAGAGAGCAACGAAATGCAAAGAGAAACAAGAAAAACGAGAATTTAAAAAAGCAGCGACCTTCTGCTGATTTCTGTTTGCCTGGTATCTCAGATTTGAATTTAACGGTTTTCTGCCATTTGAGCGGTGGAAAGTTGAGGCAGAAAATGAGAAAAATGAGAGCAAAAAAAGAGAGCAACGAAATGCAAAGAGAAACAAGAAAAACGAGAATTTAAAAAAAGCAGCGACCTTCTGCTGATTTCTGTTTGCCTGGTATCTCAGATTTGAATTTAACGGTTTTCTGCCATTTGAGCGGTGGAAAGTTGAGGCAGAAAATGAGAAAATGAGAGCAAAAAGAGAGCAACGAAATGCAAAGAGAAACAAGAAAAACGAGAATTTAAAAAAAGCAGCGACCTTCTGCTGATTTCTGTTTGCCTGGTATCTCAGATTTGAATTTAACGGTTTTCTGCCATTTGAGCGGTGGAAAGTTGAGGCAGAAAATGAGAAAAATGAGAGCAAAAAAAGAGAGCAACGAAATGCAAAGAGAAACAAGAAAAACGAGAATTTAAAAAAAGCAGCGACCTTCTGCTGATTTCTGTTTGCCTGGTATCTCAGATTTGAATTTAACGGTTTTCTGCCATTTGAGCGGTGGAAAGTTGAGGCAGAAAATGAGAAAATGAGAGCAAAAAAGAGAGCAACGAAATGCAAAGAGAAACAAGAAAAACGAGAATTTAAAAAAAGCAGCGACCTTCTGCTGATTTCTGTTTGCCTGGTATCTCAGATTTGAATTTAACGGTTTTCTGCCATTTGAGCGGTGGAAAGTTGAGGCAGAAAATGAGAAAAATGAGAGCAAAAAAAGAGAGCAACGAAATGCAAAGAGAAACAAGAAAAAACGAGAATTTAAAAAAGCAGCGACCTTCTGCTGATTTCTGTTTGCCTGGTATCTCAGATTTGAATTTAACGGTTTTCTGCCATTTGAGCGGTGGAAAGTTGAGGCAGAAAATGAGAGCAAAAAAAGAGAGCAACGAAATGCAAAGAGAAACAAGAAAAACGAGAATTTAAAAAAAGCAGCGACCTTCTGCTGATTTCTGTTTGCCTGGTATCTCAGATTTGAATTTAACGGTTTTCTGCCATTTGAGCGGTGGAAAGTTGAGGCAGAAAATGAGAAAATGAGAGCAAAAAAGAGAGCAACGAAATGCAAAGAGAAACAAGAAAAACGAGAATTTAAAAAAAGCAGCGACCTTCTGCTGATTTCTGTTTGCCTGGTATCTCAGATTTGAATTTAACGGTTTTCTGCCATTTGAGCGGTGGAAAGTTGAGGCAGAAAATGAGAAAATGAGAGCAAAAAAAGAGAGCAACGAAATGCAAAGAGAAACAAGAAAAACGAGAATTTAAAAAAAGCAGCGACCTTCTGCTGATTTCTGTTTGCCTGGTATCTCAGATTTGAATTTAACGGTTTTCTGCCATTTGAGCGGTGGAAAGTTGAGGCAGAAAATGAGAAAAATGAGAGCAAAAAAGAGAGCAACGAAATGCAAAGAGAAACAAGAAAAACGAGAATTTAAAAAAAGCAGCGACCTTCTGCTGATTTCTGTTTGCCTGGTATCTCAGATTTGAATTTAACGGTTTTCTGCCATTTGAGCGGTGGAAAGTTGAGGCAGAAAATGAGAAAATGAGAGCAAAAAAAGAGAGCAACGAAATGCAAAGAGAAACAAGAAAAAACGAGAATTTAAAAAAAGCAGCGACCTTCTGCTGATTTCTGTTTGCCTGGTATCTCAGATTTGAATTTAACGGTTTTCTGCCATTTGAGCGGTGGAAAGTTGAGGCAGAAAATGAGAAAATGAGAGCAAAAAGAGAGCAACGAAATGCAAAGAGAAACAAGAAAAACGAGAATTTAAAAAAAGCAGCGACCTTCTGCTGATTTCTGTTTGCCTGGTATCTCAGATTTGAATTTAACGGTTTTCTGCCATTTGAGCGGTGGAAAGTTGAGGCAGAAAATGAGAAAATGAGAGCAAAAAAAGAGAGCAACGAAATGCAAAGAGAAACAAGAAAAACGAGAATTTAAAAAAAGCAGCGACCTTCTGCTGATTTCTGTTTGCCTGGTATCTCAGATTTGAATTTAACGGTTTTCTGCCATTTGAGCGGTGGAAAGTTGAGGCAGAAAATGAGAAAAATGAGAGCAAAAAGAGAGCAACGAAATGCAAAGAGAAACAAGAAAAAACGAGAATTTAAAAAAGCAGCGACCTTCTGCTGATTTCTGTTTGCCTGGTATCTCAGATTTGAATTTAACGGTTTTCTGCCATTTGAGCGGTGGAAAAGTTGAGGCAGAAAATGAGAAAATGAGAGCAAAAAAAGAGAGCAACGAAATGCAAAGAGAAACAAGAAAAACGAGAATTTAAAAAAAGCAGCGACCTTCTGCTGATTTCTGTTTGCCTGGTATCTCAGATTTGAATTTAACGGTTTTCTGCCATTTGAGCGGTGGAAAGTTGAGGCAGAAAATGAGAAAATGAGAGCAAAAAAGAGAGCAACGAAATGCAAAGAGAAACAAGAAAAACGAGAATTTAAAAAAGCAGCGACCTTCTGCTGATTTCTGTTTGCCTGGTATCTCAGATTTGAATTTAACGGTTTTCTGCCATTTGAGCGGTGGAAAGTTGAGGCAGAAAATGAGAAAATGAGAGCAAAAAAGAGAGCAACGAAATGCAAAGAGAAACAAGAAAAAACGAGAATTTAAAAAAAGCAGCGACCTTCTGCTGATTTCTGTTTGCCTGGTATCTCAGATTTGAATTTAACGGTTTTCTGCCATTTGAGCGGTGGAAAGTTGAGGCAGAAAATGAGAAAATGAGAGCAAAAAAGAGAGCAACGAAATGCAAAGAGAAACAAGAAAAAACGAGAATTTAAAAAAGCAGCGACCTTCTGCTGATTTCTGTTTGCCTGGTATCTCAGATTTGAATTTAACGGTTTTCTGCCATTTGAGCGGTGGAAAGTTGAGGCAGAAAATGAGAAAATAGAGCAAAAAAGAGAGCAACGAAATGCAAAGAGAAACAAGAAAAACGAGAATTTAAAAAGCAGCGACCTTCTGCTGATTTCTGTTTGCCTGGTATCTCAGATTTGAATTTAACGGTTTTCTGCCATTTGAGCGGTGGAAAGTTGAGGCAGAAAATGAGAAAATGAGAGCAAAAAAGAGAGCAACGAAATGCAAAGAGAAACAAGAAAAAACGAGAATTTAAAAAAAGCAGCGACCTTCTGCTGATTTCTGTTTGCCTGGTATCTCAGATTTGACTTTAACGGTTTTCTGCCATTTGAGCGGTGGAAAGTTGAGGCAGAAAATGAGAAAATGAGAGCAAAAAAAGAGAGCAACGAAATGCAAAGAGAAACAAGAAAAACGAGAATTTAAAAAAAGCAGCGACCTTCTGCTGATTTCTGTTTGCCTGGTATCTCAGATTTGAATTTAACGGTTTTCTGCCATTTGAGCGGTGGAAAGTTGAGGCAGAAAATGAGAAAATAGAGCAAAAAAAGAGAGCAACGAAATGCAAAGAGAAACAAGAAAAACGAGAATTTAAAAAAGCAGCGACCTTCTGCTGATTTCTGTTTGCCTGGTATCTCAGATTTGAATTTAACGGTTTTCTGCCATTTGAGCGGTGGAAAGTTGAGGCAGAAAATGAGAAAATGAGAGCAAAAAAGAGAGCAACGAAATGCAAAGAGAAACAAGAAAAAACGAGAATTTAAAAAAAGCAGCGACCTTCTGCTGATTTCTGTTTGCCTGGTATCTCAGATTTGAATTTAACGGTTTTCTGCCATTTGAGCGGTGGAAAGTTGAGGCAGAAAATGAGAAAAATGAGAGCAAAAAAGAGAGCAACGAAATGCAAAGAGAAACAAGAAAAACGAGAATTTAAAAAAGCAGCGACCTTCTGCTGATTTCTGTTTGCCTGGTATCTCAGATTTGAATTTAACGGTTTTCTGCCATTTGAGCGGTGGAAAGTTGAGGCAGAAAATGAGAAAAATAGAGCAAAAAAGAGAGCAACGAAATGCAAAGAGAAACAAGAAAAACGAGAATTTAAAAAAGCAGCGACCTTCTGCTGATTTCTGTTTGCCTGGTATCTCAGATTTGAATTTAACGGTTTTCTGCCATTTGAGCGGTGGAAAGTTGAGGCAGAAAATGAGAAAAGAGAGCAAAAAAGAGAGCAACGAAATGCAAAGAGAAACAAGAAAAACGAGAATTTAAAAAAGCAGCGACCTTCTGCTGATTTCTGTTTGCCTGGTATCTCAGATTTGAATTTAACGGTTTTCTGCCATTTGAGCGGTGGAAAGTTGAGGCAGAAAATGAGAAAAATGAGAGCAAAAAAGAGAGCAACGAAATGCAAAGAGAAACAAGAAAAACGAGAATTTAAAAAAGCAGCGACCTTCTGCTGATTTCTGTTTGCCTGGTATCTCAGATTTGAATTTAACGGTTTTCTGCCATTTGAGCGGTGGAAAGTTGAGGCAGAAAATGAGAAAAATGAGAGCAAAAAAGAGAGCAACGAAATGCAAAGAGAAACAAGAAAAACGAGAATTTAAAAAAGCAGCGACCTTCTGCTGATTTCTGTTTGCCTGGTATCTCAGATTTGAATTTAACGGTTTTCTGCCATTTGAGCGGTGGAAAGTTGAGGCAGAAAATGAGAAAAATGAGAGCAAAAAAGAGAGCAACGAAATGCAAAGAGAAACAAGAAAAACGAGAATTTAAAAAAAGCAGCGACCTTCTGCTGATTTCTGTTTGCCTGGTATCTCAGATTTGAATTTAACGGTTTTCTGCCATTTGAGCGGTGGAAAGTTGAGGCAGAAAATGAGAAAAATGAGAGCAAAAAAGAGAGCAACGAAATGCAAAGAGAAACAAGAAAAAACGAGAATTTAAAAAAGCAGCGACCTTCTGCTGATTTCTGTTTGCCTGGTATCTCAGATTTGAATTTAACGGTTTTCTGCCATTTGAGCGGTGGAAAGTTGAGGCAGAAAATGAGAAAATGAGAGCAAAAAGAGAGCAACGAAATGCAAAGAGAAACAAGAAAAACGAGAATTTAAAAAAAGCAGCGACCTTCTGCTGATTTCTGTTTGCCTGGTATCTCAGATTTGAATTTAACGGTTTTCTGCCATTTGAGCGGTGGAAAGTTGAGGCAGAAAATGAGAAAAATGAGAGCAAAAAAAGAGAGCAACGAAATGCAAAGAGAAACAAGAAAAACGAGAATTTAAAAAAGCAGCGACCTTCTGCTGATTTCTGTTTGCCTGGTATCTCAGATTTGAATTTAACGGTTTTCTGCCATTTGAGCGGTGGAAAGTTGAGGCAGAAAATGAGAAAATGAGAGCAAAAAGAGAGCAACGAAATGCAAAGAGAAACAAGAAAAACGAGAATTTAAAAAAGCAGCGACCTTCTGCTGATTTCTGTTTGCCTGGTATCTCAGATTTGAATTTAACGGTTTTCTGCCTTTTGAGCGGTGGAAAGTTGAGGCAGAAAATGAGAAAAATGAGAGCAAAAAAGAGAGCAACGAAATGCAAAGAGAAACAAGAAAAACGAGAATTTAAAAAAAGCAGCGACCTTCTGCTGATTTCTGTTTGCCTGGTATCTCAGATTTGAATTTAACGGTTTTCTGCCTTTTGAGCGGTGGAAAGTTGAGGCAGAAAATGAGAAAAATGAGAGCAAAAAAGAGAGCAACGAAATGCAAAGAGAAACAAGAAAAACGAGAATTTAAAAAAGCAGCGACCTTCTGCTGATTTCTGTTTGCCTGGTATCTCAGATTTGAATTTAACGGTTTTCTGCCATTTGAGCGGTGGAAAGTTGAGGCAGAAATGAGAAAATGAGAGCAAAAAAAGAGAGCAACGAAATGCAAAGAGAAACAAGAAAAACGAGAATTTAAAAAAGCAGCGACCTTCTGCTGATTTCTGTTTGCCTGGTATCTCAGATTTGAATTTAACGGTTTTCTGCCATTTGAGCGGTGGAAAGTTGAGGCAGAAAATGAGAAAATGAGAGCAAAAAAGAGAGCAACGAAATGCAAAGAGAAACAAGAAAAACGAGAATTTAAAAAAAGCAGCGACCTTCTGCTGATTTCTGTTTGCCTGGTATCTCAGATTTGAATTTAACGGTTTTCCGCCATTTGAGCGGTGGAAAGTTGAGGCAGAAAATGAGAAAATGAGAGCAAAAAGAGAGCAACGAAATGCAAAGAGAAACAAGAAAAACGAGAATTTAAAAAAAACAGCGACCTTCTGCTGATTTCTGTTTGCCTGGTATCTCAGATTTGAATTTAACGGTTTTCTGCCATTTGAGCGGTGGAAAGTTGAGGCAGAAAATGAGAAAATGAGAGCAAAAAAGAGAGCAACGAAATGCAAAGAGAAACAAGAAAAACGAGAATTTAAAAAAAGCAGCGACCTTCTGCTGATTTCTGTTTGCCTGGTATCTCAGATTTGAATTTAACGGTTTTCTGCCATTTGAGCGGTGGAAAGTTGAGGCAGAAAATGAGAAAATGAGAGCAAAAAAGAGAGCAACGAAATGCAAAGAGAAACAAGAAAAACGAGAATTTAAAAAAGCAGCGACCTTCTGCTGATTTCTGTTTGCCTGGTATCTCAGATTTGAATTTAACGGTTTTCTGCCATTTGAGCGGTGGAAAGTTGAGGCAGAAAATGAGAAAATGAGAGCAAAAAAGAGAGCAACGAAATGCAAAGAGAAACAAGAAAAAACGAGATTTTAAAAAAGCAGCGACCTTCTGCTGATTTCTGTTTGCCTGGTATCTCAGATTTGAATTTAACGGTTTTCTGCCATTTGAGCGGTGGAAAGTTGAGGCAGAAAATGAAAAAAAAAATGAGAGCAAAAAAGAGAGCAACGAAATGCAAAGAGAAACAAGAAAAACGAGAATTTAAAAAAAGCAGCGACCTTCTGCTGATTTCTGTTTGCCTGGTATCTCAGATTTGAATTTAACGGTTTTCTGCCATTTGAGCGGTGGAAAGTTGAGGCAGAAAATGAGAAAAATGAGAGCAAAAAAGAGAGAGCAACGAAATGCAAAGAGAAACAAGAAAAACGAGAATTTAAAAAAAACAGCGACCTTCTGCTGATTTCGTTTGCCTGGTATCTCAGATTTGAATTTAACGGTTTTCTGCCATTTGAGCGGTGGAAAGTTGAGGCAGAAAATGAGAAAAATGAGAGCAAAAAAGAGAGCAACGAAATGCAAAGAGAAACAAGAAAAACGAGAATTTAAAAAAGCAGCGACCTTCTGCTGATTTCTGTTTGCCTGGTATCTCAGATTTGAATTTAACGGTTTTCTGCCATTTGAGCGGTGGAAAGTTGAGGCAGAAAATGAAAAAAATGAGAGCAAAAAAGAGAGCAACGAAATGCAAAGAGAAACAAGAAAAAACGAGAATTTAAAAAAAGCAGCGACCTTCTGCTGATTTCTGTTTGCCTGGTATCTCAGATTTGAATTTAACGGTTTTCTGCCATTTGAGCGGTGGAAAGTTGAGGCAGAAAATGAAAAAATGAGAGCAAAAAAAGAGAGCAACGAAATGCAAAGAGAAACAAGAAAAAACGAGAATTTAAAAAAAGCAGCGACCTTCTGCTGATTTCTGTTTGCCTGGTATCTCAGATTTGAATTTAACGGTTTTCTGCCATTTGAGCGGTGGAAAGTTGAGGCAGAAAATGAGAAAATGAGAGCAAAAAGAGAGCAACGAAATGCAAAGAGAAACAAGAAAAAACGAGAATTTAAAAAAAGCAGCGACCTTCTGCTGATTTCTGTTTGCCTGGTATCTCAGATTTGAATTTAACGGTTTTCTGCCATTTGAGCGGTGGAAAGTTGAGGCAGAAAATGAGAAAATGAGAGCAAAAAAAGAGAGCAACGAAATGCAAAGAGAAACAAGAAAAAACGAGAATTTAAAAAAAGCAGCGACCTTCTGCTGATTTCTGTTTGCCTGGTATCTCAGATTTGAATTTAACGGTTTTCTGCCATTTGAGCGGTGGAAAGTTGAGGCAGAAAATGAGAAAAGAGAGCAAAAAAGAGAGCAACGAAATGCAAAGAGAAACAAGAAAAACGAGAATTTAAAAAAGCAGCGACCTTCTGCTGATTTCTGTTTGCCTGGTATCTCAGATTTGAATTTAACGGTTTTCTGCCATTTGAGCGGTGGAAAGTTGAGGCAGAAAATGAGAAAATGAGAGCAAAAAAGAGAGCAACGAAATGCAAAGAGAAACAAGAAAAACGAGAATTTAAAAAAGCAGCGACCTTCTGCTGATTTCTGTTTGCCTGGTATCTCAGATTTGAATTTAACGGTTTTCTGCCATTTGAGCGGTGGAAAGTTGAGGCAGAAAATGAGAAAATGAGAGCAAAAAAAGAGAGCAACGAAATGCAAAGAGAAACAAGAAAAACGAGAATTTAAAAAAAGCAGCGACCTTCTGCTGATTTCTGTTTGCCTGGTATCTCAGATTTGAATTTAACGGTTTTCTGCCATTTGAGCGGTGGAAAGTTGAGGCAGAAAATGAGAAAAATGAGAGCAAAAAAAGAGAGACAACGAAATGCAAAGAGAAACAAGAAAAAACGAGAATTTAAAAAAAAAAAGCGACCTTCTGCTGATTTCTGTTTGCCTGGTATCTCAGATTTGAATTTAACGGTTTTCTGCCATTTGAGCGGTGGAAAGTTGAGGCAGAAAATGAGAAAAATGAGAGCAAAAAAAGAGAGCAACGAAATGCAAAGAGAAACAAGAAAAACGAGAATTTAAAAAAGCAGCGACCTTCTGCTGATTTCTGTTTGCCTGGTATCTCAGATTTGAATTTAACGGTTTTCTGCCATTTGAGCGGTGGAAAGTTGAGGCAGAAAATGAGAAAAATAGAGCAAAAAAAGAGCAACGAAATGCAAAGAGAAACAAGAAAAACGAGAATTTAAAAAAAGCAGCGACCTTCTGCTGATTTCTGTTTGCCTGGTATCTCAGATTTGAATTTAACGGTTTTCTGCCATTTGAGCGGTGGAAAGTTGAGGCAGAAAATGAGAAAATGAGAGCAAAAAAGAGAGCAACGAAATGCAAAGAGAAACAAGAAAAAACGAGAATTTAAAAAAAGCAGCGACCTTCTGCTGATTTCTGTTTGCCTGGTATCTCAGATTTGAATTTAACGGTTTTCTGCCATTTGAGCGGTGGAAAGTTGAGGCAGAAAATGAGAAAAAGCAAAAAAGAGAGCAACGAAATGCAAAGAGAAACAAGAAAAACGAGAATTTAAAAAAGCAGCGACCTTCTGCTGATTTCTGTTTGCCTGGTATCTCAGATTTGAATTTAACGGTTTTCTGCCATTTGAGCGGTGGAAAGTTGAGGCAGAAAATGAGAAAATGAGAGCAAAAAAGAGAGCAACGAAATGCAAAGAGAAACAAGAAAAACGAGAATTTAAAAAAGCAGCGACCTTCTGCTGATTTCTGTTTGCCTGGTATCTCAGATTTGAATTTAACGGTTTTCTGCCATTTGAGCGGTGGAAAGTTGAGGCAGAAAATGAGAAAAATGAGAGCAAAAAAAGAGAGCAACGAAATGCAAAGAGAAACAAGAAAAAACGAGAATTTAAAAAAAGCAGCGACCTTCTGCTGATTTCTGTTTGCCTGGTATCTCAGATTTGAATTTAACGGTTTTCTGCCATTTGAGCGGTGGAAAGTTGAGGCAGAAAATGAGAAAAATGAGAGCAAAAAAAGAGAGCAACGAAATGCAAAGAGAAACAAGAAAAAACGAGAATTTAAAAAAGCAGCGACCTTCTGCTGATTTCTGTTTGCCTGGTATCTCAGATTTGAATTTAACGGTTTTCTGCCATTTGAGCGGTGGAAAGTTGAGGCAGAAAATGAGAAATATGAGAGCAAAAAAGAGAGCAACGAAATGCAAAGAGAAACAAGAAAAACGAGAATTTAAAAAAAGCAGCGACCTTCTGCTGATTTCTGTTTGCCTGGTATCTCAGATTTGAATTTAACGGTTTTCTGTCATTTGAGCGGTGGAAAGTTGAGGCAGAAAATGAGAAATATGAGAGCAAAAAAAGAGAGCAACGAAATGCAAAGAGAAACAAGAAAAAACGAGAATTTAAAAAAAGCAGCGACCTTCTGCTGATTTCTGTTTGTCTGGTATCTCAGATTTGAATTTAACGGTTTTCTGCCATTTGAGCGGTGGAAAGTTGAGGCAGAAAATGAGAAAAATGAGAGCAAAAAAAGAGAGCAACGAAATGCAAAGAGAAACAAGAAAAAACGAGAATTTAAAAAAAGCAGCGACCTTCTGCTGATTTCTGTTTGCCTGGTATCTCAGATTTGACTTTAACGGTTTTCTGCCATTTGAGCGGTGGAAAGTTGAGGCAGAAAATGAGAAAAATGAGACCAAAAAAAGAGCAACGAAATGCAAAGAGAAACAAGAAAAACGAGAATTTAAAAAAAAGCAGCGACCTTCTGCTGATTTCTGTTTGCCTGGTATCTCAGATTTGAATTTAACGGTTTTCTGCCATTTGAGCGGTGGAAAGTTGAGGCAGAAAATGAGAAAAATGAGAGCAAAAAAGAGAGCAACGAAATGCAAAGAGAAACAAGAAAAAACGAGAATTTAAAAAAGCAGCGACCTTCTGCTGATTTCTGTTTGCCTGGTATCTCAGATTTGAATTTAACGGTTTTCTGCCATTTGAGCGGTGGAAAGTTGAGGCAGAAAATGAGAAAAATGAGAGCAAAAAGAGAGCAACGAAATGCAAAGAGAAACAAGAAAAAACGAGAATTTAAAAAAAGCAGCGACCTTCTGCTGATTTCTGTTTGCCTGGTATCTCAGATTTGAATTTAACGGTTTTCTGCCATTTGAGCGGTGGAAAGTTGAGGCAGAAAATGAGAAAAATGAGAGCAAAAAAGAGAGCAACGAAATGCAAAGAGAAACAAGAAAAAACGAGAATTTAAAAAAAGCAGCGACCTTCTGCTGATTTCTGTTTGCCTGGTATCTCAGATTTGAATTTAACGGTTTTCTGCCATTTGAGCGGTGGAAAGTTGAGGCAGAAAATGAAAAAAAATGAGAGCAAAAAAAGAGAGCAACGAAATGCAAAGAGAAACAAGAAAAACGAGAATTTAAAAAAAGCAGCGACCTTCTGCTGATTTCTGTTTGCCTGGTATCTCAGATTTGAATTTAACGGTTTTCTGCCATTTGAGCGGTGGAAAGTTGAGGCAGAAAATGAGAAAAATGAGAGCAAAAAAGAGAGCAACGAAATGCAAAGAGAAACAAGAAAAAACGAGAATTTAAAAAAAGCAGCGACCTTCTGCTGATTTCTGTTTGCCTGGTATCTCAGATTTGAATTTAACGGTTTTCTGCCATTTGAGCGGTGGAAAGTTGAGGCAGAAAATGAGAGCAAAAAAAGAGAGCAACGAAATGCAAAGAGAAACAAGAAAAAACGAGAATTTAAAAAAGCAGCGACCTTCTGCTGATTTCTGTTTGCCTGGTATCTCAGATTTGAATTTAACGGTTTTCTGCCATTTGAGCGGTGGAAAGTTGAGGCAGAAAATGAGAGCAAAAAAAGAGAGCAACGAAATGCAAAGAGAAACAAGAAAAAACGAGAATTTAAAAAAAGCAGCGACCTTCTGCTGATTTCTGTTTGCCTGGTATCTCAGATTTGAATTTAACGGTTTTCTGCCATTTGAGCGGTGGAAAGTTGAGGCAGAAAATGAGAAAAAGGCAAAAAAGAGAGCAACGAAATGCAAAGAGAAACAAGAAAAACGAGAATTTAAAAAAAGCAGCGACCTTCTGCAGATTTCTGTTTGCCTGGTATCTCAGATTTGAATTTAACGGTTTTCTGCCTTTGAGCGGTGGAAAGTTGAGGCAGAAAATGAGAAAAATGAGCAAAAAGAGAGCAACGAAATGCAAAGAGAAACAAGAAAAAACGAGAATTTAAAAAAAGCAGCGACCTTCTGCTGATTTCTGTTTGCCTGGTATCTCAGATTTGAATTTAACGGTTTTCTGCCATTTGAGCGGTGGAAAGTTGAGGCAGAAAATGAGAAAAATAGAGCAAAAAAAGAGAGCAACGAAATGCAAAGAGAAACAAAAAAAACGAGAATTTAAAAAAGCAGCGACCTTCTGCTGATTTCTGTTTGCCTGGTATCTCAGATTTGAATTTAACGGTTTTCTGCCATTTGAGCGGTGGAATTTTGCAGCAGGAGATAGGTGGCTAGGGCCTGCCAGGAAATGTGTCGCCAGAATATATGTCGCTATGCCTGCAGGGCATATTAAACTGCAATCTTGATCCCAAATTTCAATCGGAATTCCAATTCGCATTTTGATTGTGGTGTTGCGGATATGGATTGCAGATTATTGTGCCATATATACATTTTGCAGCAGGAGATAGATGGCTAGGGCCTGCCAGGAAATGTGTCGCCAGAATATATGTCGCTATGCATGCAGGGCATATTAAACTGCAATCTTGATCCCAAATTTCAATCGGAATTCAAATTCGCATTTTGATTGTGGTGTTGCGGATATGGATTGCAGATTATTGTGCCATATATACATTTTGCAGCAGGAGATAGGTGGCTAGGGCCTGCCAGGAAATGTGTCGCCAGAATATATGTCGCTATGGCTGCAGGGCATATTAAGCTGCAATCTTGATCCCAAATTTCAATCGGAATTCCAATTCGCATTTTGATTGTGGTGTAGCGGATATGGATTGCAGATTATTGTGCCATATATACATTTGCAGCAGGAGATAGGTGGCTAGGGCCTGCCAGGAAATGTGTCGCCAGAATATATGTCGCTATGCCTGCAGGGCATATTAAACTGCAATCTTGATCCCAAATTTCAATCGGAATTCCAATCCGCATTTTGATTGTGGTGTTGCGGATATGGATTGCAGATTGTTGTGCCATATATACATTTTGCAGCAGGAGATAGGTGGCTAGGGCCTGCCAGGAAATGTGTCGCCAGAATATATGTCGCTATGCATGCAGGCCATATTAAACTGCAATCTTGATCCCAAATTTCAATCGGAATTCCAATTCGCATTTTGATTGTGGTGTAGCGGATATGGATTGCAGATTATTGTGCCATATATACATTTTGCAGCAGGAGATAGGTGGCTAGGGCCTGCCAGGAAATGTGTCGCCAGAATATATGTCGCTATGCA